>VZRI01006045.1:0-10144 GCA_013397515.1 Upupa epops
ATCTTTGTTGCTCACTAGTGCAGTGTGTAAAATTCACATTTAGAAAGTAAACTATTGCCCCCCGTATGCCAACAGAAAATAATTGAATTATGAAATGAAACGGCTGTTCAGCACTGCCAAGAGGGCAAACAAATGAGAACTTCACTGAAAGGAGAAAATTGTCAGTCTTTCAGTGCAAACCCATTTTGTTCTGAACAGCAGCAATTATGGAAATGTGCAGAAGACTGTTTCCCTGATGATAAATCTGTGATATGTCAAGCAATATTTGAAGATTCATCTTGAATTACTGTGACTGCACGAATTAACCAGTGGAAAAAAGTTGTCAGTGCTGTTTTGTAAAGTAAGGAAATAGATCCAATGCCAAAAGCAACCTGGTTAATGTCAGTAGGTAAAAAGGAGAGGTCCCCTCTAGGCTAAACCTTGTGATAAAGGAGAGATGTCACCTTATGGGTTTTTAAACTTACGTGGCAGGGTTAAGAAGTAAATAGCCAGAATGATTATCCTCTGGGTTAGTTATGGTTTTCTCAGCTATGTATTTATTTGAGCATATTTTTTTCTGTTCCATGTTACTCATAACTCTTGATCACAATTTGTTGGGAGCTGCTTTTCGCTAGAGAAACTATTTTAGGGCAAAAGCTTTAGAAAACTCCATGCTCCATTAATGGCCAAGGCAGGACAGAGCCTGTATGAAGTTGTATCACGGAGCAAGTGCAACCCATCCATCAGACTTGCCTTTGCTTGTGTTTTGGCACGGGAAAAGCAATCTGCTAGAGGGAGGGGTGGATTTGAGGGGTGCTTGGAGCTGTGGGTTGACCAGGTTGAATGAAGAAGGGCCAGCACTTGCTTTATTTTAGTGTACGCTGTTCAGGTTGCAGGCAATATGCGTAATCCTCCATGGAAAGGGGAAGGATGTTTCCAGAAGCATCTTCTGGAACAAAATGTTACAGGGTGTGTGATCCTTTTCCTGCACTCTCTGTCCCAAGCCTGCATACAGCAGCAGTAGTCATGAGGACACACCACAAACTAAGGTTCAAGTGAAAGTGCTGGCATGCATTACTCTTGTTTAATCAGAGACGAAGATTCACTGAGCTTGCTGAAGTGTTCCCCAGCAGCTGTTCTGCTCCGACTGTGCAGATTTGGGCTGCAAAGTTCATAGGGGCATCCTACCCTCCTGCAATGAGAGTCACGCTTCTCTTACCCTAGCTACTGATGTGGGTGCAAATGCCAGTCCTGATACTGCTGTGCTGTGGGGCCTTATGTGAATTTTACCTGAATTGCTCATCTGTAAAATAAGCAGAGTATTTTTTAAGAAGAATTCTGTTTGCAAAGTACTTTCAGATGTAATACTGAAGGGAACCAAGTACTAAATAATACAGTGGGTAATATCCCACTGTAAATGCAGAAGATCTAATCGCTGTGCCTGAATACCCCTAACTGAACTGCTCTCAAGGACACAGGATTTTGTAGGACGTATGAATGGGAGCAGTTTCTTAAGAAGATGCTCTGTGTGAAGTGGATGCTGTGCCACACTCTTCTGCAGTTGTCATGGTGAGCATCCATATTTCCCATAGCAACAGAACCAGTAAATAACTGCATTAAAATCTGCATTAAGTGACCAGGGCACAAGTTAACTCTCTCATCAGCGTCCTTAACTTGAGCACTCTTCAGTACATGAAATGCTCCACTGAAAAGCAAGCTTTTCCTTCACTTCATGACTTGTTTCCTCTTCATAGTTTCATTATGATTCACCCACTGGTTGCTACAGTAGCGACACTATCTTCACCGCATCTGTACCACTGCGTGGTGTCGGAATTAACAGAAGGAGATGATGACAGGGCAGCTGACCTGCAGTGAGTACTGCTTTTGTAGCAGTTTCAGTGAGTGCTGTCTAAAACAGGTCAGATGAAGTTCTGCGAGTGAAAGGACTGAAGTTCTACAGGAAACAATCCACTCTTTTTTTGCAATTTATTTTTGGAATCTCTGTCTTTTGTTTTTCCTCAGTTGAATTGACTTGTTTTCCCTCAGCCTGGCACTACCACCAGCGAGAAGGGCAGGCAGACATATTAAAGTGACAAGGGGAGGATGAAAACTGGGGAGAAACAGGTGTCACTGTAATAGCAGTGGTGCTCCAAAGCAGGACAACCTTTCACTTTAATGAGAATACATTTGTTTTAAGCCAGTGTTTTGCAGTACTCTGTACTGCTGCATTTGTCCTGCAACAGGTGTTACTCCATGTGATATCCATAGTTTCCTATCTCAGTTTGCTGTCTCCATCTCTTCCAGTGCTGATTCTTATCGCATAAGACAAATTGCCCATCACTCGACAACCCCCACCAGCCAAATGTAATGAAACAGCCAAATTAAGACCAAGGTAAATGTAAAGTTAAATCAGCACAGTGAAGTAGTCACAATAAATAGGAAGGCAACTCCTCAAGAACAGAACAATGAGTGAACTCCTCTAGGGATGGGGAGAAGCAGGAGGTAAAAGAAGAGGAGAAAGATCACAGGAAGCCCACATCCTCAGTCTCTCTATACTGAGTGTGCAGTTGTGGTGATGGATCCACCTGAACCAACTCAGGGCAGTTGCCCTGGCTGACTTGGTGCTTCTCACAGCCAGCACACCACAGCTAGCCTAGGAGCCTGTCCCAGCAAAAACAGGACAAATGCAAGTGGAAAAAGCTCACTGTCTTGCTTCCAGTAGAGCTTCTGACTTAGCCATCAAACTTATGAATGGTTTGACTTCAAGTTTCCTGAGAAGCACTGTCTACAACCTCTAGTCCAGTGATGGGAGCAGAGTTAGGTCTCTGCTTGTGTTATTTGTTTGCTTTGCTGAATGCAAAGCTGGGTACAAAGGATGTCCATGAGAAACAGCGCAAACTGGGTAGTGCAAAACAAGTAAGAAAGGCAACACTCCCCCCCAAACCAAACAACGCAGCACCAAGTAAAAAACTCCTCAGGCTCATGTGGCTGCCACAGAGACAGGTGGTCCCTTGCAATAAGAAGGCAGAGAGAATCCTTGCTTCATGTGTAGAGGACAGTCAGGATCTGCTGCAAAGACAATCATGAGTGCAGTGGAGAGTATGGGGGTCAGGATGAGAAGGATGCAGTGCATAACTGCCTACATGGTCACCACCGTAATGATGCCAGGGAAAGAGACACGTCGTCCAAAGGAAAAACCCAATTGGCTTCCCACAGGTCTTACTTCTACAAAATGTGTCTCAACATTCATGAAATGCACGTTCATTAGAGGGCTTCTCTCTCCAGTCCCAAGACCCTGACCAAAAATCGTCTTGATATTCTTCAGATGAGGAAATTCCAACTGTCTTGCATATTCATTTCCCATAGACACCCAAAAATACTGTCAGCCGCAGCTGCATAACAGAAATAGAAGTCACTGGGTCACTCAGGAGTTTGTTTCCACTTATTAGGACTGACTTTTTGCAGCACTGCTCACAGACACAGTCACACAATACTCATTTCTAGCATCATAGTCAATTCATTGATCGTGTCCAGCACCTCCTGTGTGCCCAGAGAAAACACGTGAATTTCTGTGAGTAGAAAGTGCAGTAACATCCCACGCAGCTCTGAATTTTTTTTGACACTCTGCAGTATCATTTAGTGGTAAAACACAGTGATAAAGCCTTGCAGACTTGCGTTTTAACTGGCTTTCGTTTAGGTATGAGCACAGCACCAGCACCACATGATGCTTTCGGTCCATCCTGCTACCAGGGTAAAATCTCTGTGGGATACAAGGCCACCTGTTTTAAGTGTTCATGAATTTATTTGGAGACTTTCAGTGTTTTCTAAAAAGGCAGAAAGAAAGAAGGGGAAGGTGCTGAACAACCCTGTTGACTTTTGGTGCACTTGGAATCAAGGACACGGGTTTTCTTTCCTGAGAATCTTAAATGACCATTCAAGAAGATGTTAGGAGAGCTACACCCTGGGCTCTGTGTGCAAGGCGTCCGCCTTTTTATGATCTAGGTTGTGGTGTCAGTGGTCCCTGGAGATAATCAGGCTGCTCAGTTCATCTAAAGAACTACTGACACAGCTTGTGCTTCAGAAGCCACTGCCTGATGTTTTTAATCCAGCTGACTGGTAAACTCTGCCTGGTCTTTCCTTGGCGGTTAAGTACGTGCAACGGTTTGTGTTGAGTAAGTCTGCATAGTGTCAGATACAAATGCCGATACAGGCACATTGTCTTGTCAGTCTTAACCAACTGAGGTGTGGTAGGTCTGTCAGCTTCACAGTCTTCTAGATGGAAACACCCTGCTTTCTGCTGGGTCCTTTCATGCTCCTCAGTAACCTTGTTCTTAAAGTCTTCGTGTACGAGCAGCAGAGCTCGCAAAGGACTGTACTGGTCACATTGGAGAGGAAGATTTTACTCTCCTTACAAGGTGGAATCAGGCAATATTCTCTCTCAGCACCCTCTTGCGAGGGGTTTTCAGAGGGAGGTCTCACCATCAGCAAGGCAGTGCGTGGGGTGAGTTGAGCCAAGGGAGTTGCAGTACTTTGTGCATACAGATTACAGCCATCCTAATGACACTGTTTGTCCCAGTTACCCAGTTTCCAAAGGAGATTAGGATGTAGTTGGGAGCCCTCTGGCTGCAGACCAGTCCAGGCAGAACACAGGAGGTGAAAGATGGTATCTGGGGGACAGACAGAAAGTTATGGCAGATCCTATCCCAGTACAGCCTGCCAGATCCTACCAACAAGTGTTCTCTGTCACCCACATGTGCAGCTGGGAGCCTGGTCAGACCTTGGTTATAATGGGAAGATCAGGTGCCAAGAGAGCTCTTTCACTGCTATGCATAGGCAGGCCCATCACCTCTTTTCCTGGAGCCAGGCATTGCTGCTCTAACCAATGATGTTGAAAACTCCATCAGATGACACTGCTAACATTGCATTTGCTCTGGGTAAAGGCCAGAGAGGAGAACTGAAACCTTTTCAGTGCAAGGAATAGTTGACCTGCAGAATTCCCAGCTGCTGTGTATGGGATCAAGTAACTAAGGAGAAGCAAGTATCGGAGAAGATTTGCAGTGTTACCACCTTGTATGAATAAGGCTTAGCACCAGCAGAAATATTAATAGAAAACATCCGTGTTTACCCATGCTGATTTCACGTGCTAATTAGTAGCAAGTGTCATCTACTAGGAAGCATGCACTTGCAGATAATGGACAGTGATTCTGCACTGTCTTGCCCATTCTTCCTCTGTGCTTCATCCATGGGTGACACTACAGCTGTTGCCATTGCCTAGTGCTCCCTCTGCCCGTTTGTCCTCTGACTGCTGAATTCAGGGCGATTTAGGTCTTTAACGTAATTATTATGAAGTTTTGGGTTTATGTCTCTGTTCATGAGGCCCCTCAGTAGCTGATTATACTAATCAGAGGTGATTATTGCCTGTGCCCACTTAACCCATATTTAAATGCAGCAGTCTGAATTTGTCTTCAGCACAGTCTCCAAGAGATAGGAACCCAGCATCAAAGAAAATTAATTCATTGGTACATTATCCTATGGGATCAAGCTGAAATGTGGTCAGAGAGCTTTGGAGTCAGTGCCTGCTGAATCATGGAAGGATACAGGCAGAAGAAGGTAGCAGTGTTCTTGTTTGTGCAAGGTTTTTCCCTTACTTCTTTGACTTAGGCAGAATGACAAGAATGATCAGGGAATATTTTACTGCCGTTAAGAGAGAACACTTTTTCCTTTATAAAAATAATTATTATTGTAGCAAATATGAACAGCCACATTAGAATCATTTTTGTACTCCTTTTTCCTGGCCAGATCTCTGACTCAGGCACCTCTCAGCTTTTCGAATAAATGCATTTACATGGCCATGTTTTTACTTGAGAGCAGGGAAACTCAGGGCCTTAGATTCACACGGAATTTGGATAATAATCCTGCCTCTACAAGAACCATCTGAAACCTTTTTCTACAAAATAAGGTGCTGGATGGTAGAAATGAAAATATCCCAGTTGGTTCTCAAAGCTTAGGAAGAATTTTGTCCTAAATGGTGATTAACTCATTTATATTCCTAATCCTTTTAAGCAGTTGCATAAAGATTCAAAGTAGCACTCAGAGATGCTGGGTAGGATGGCAAGTAGCTCCCTCCAGCCCAGACGGATGCAAGATTTAATGCTGTTTTGTGTCCTCTTCACCCTGGAGTGAATGTGGGTTTTTCTCTGCCTTTAATGGAGTTTCCATTCCTTTTTGTCACCTTCACTGAGAATGGGATTTTATCCATCTTCTTACCTGAGAGGGGTGCAAACCTGAATTTCATTTTTGAGTCTTTTTAAAGAGGGGAAATGAAGCTGGAACTGTATAAGCTCTGAGAACATATGCATCTCCAGTGGGAGGAGAACTCTAATAACTGCAGGGTGTTACCTGAAGCAGAGATGTGAGCTCTAAGCAGACAGTCCCTGCAGTGCAGCAGCAATGCCAGTAGTGCTTTGGGGTGCTGAAGAAGCCACTGTGAAGCCTGACCATAGGTCTCTTATGAGTGACAGAGTTGTGCTTGGACAAAATCCACCTTCTTCTCCCCATCACAGGTGTAGAGGGTGTTCAGGATGAGAACAAGGTCATAATATCACAGAAAGAAAAACACATTAGTATTTCCAGGAGTTTCCTTAGAATTCACAAACATGAGGACAGATAAGGAATTGCAGAGACAATTTCACACCAGCAAACTCTTGGGAAGAATAAATGTGTCTAAAATATTCCAGAATCTTCAACTCTATTCCTTACAGTAAATCCAATAATTATTTACTCATTTCCCAACTTTGATTTTGTTAAGTAACCGATACCGTAATTTAAAGGCAAGAATTTAATCCACAGAAAATTCTGTCCTCAGAGAAGATCAAAGTGAGTCCTGTGGTGTTAAGCACACACGTAAAGCATTTGATTCTGAAAAAAAATGAAATGCCTGTTTCAATCAGCCTATCCCTTCTTACTGGTCCCCAAGCATTAACCTAAACCTTTATGGGATCGTTTTCAGTGCCAGGCTCAAGAACCTGTGGAGATCTCCATGCTGGGAGAGCAGAGGTCTCAAAAAACAGCCAGCAAATGCATGAGAACTCTATGAGGCTGTGAAGGCGATGCCTGCTCACTCTTCTCCATCTCCTAACACAGCATGAAAAGACTGAAAGTCTCTTGAGTGAAATAAATATGCAAGATAAGTGTGTGCACTGGAACACAAAGGTGAAATGGCCCTGTTTATCAGGCACAATTAAAATGAATAGAGGATGACTAATAAAGAGTCAGTTTAAAATCTTTACATGACACAGTGTCAAGGCAACAGTGTTGTGCAATAGCCCTGGCACAATTAGCGCTGTGTCCCTGCTTTGGGCAGTGCCAGGAACTGGGCTCCTGCTGCCTCACCCGCACACTCCCATGGCAGGTGCTTGGTGGGCTCTGCTGCTTCAACTCTCCACTCACTGTTGCATCCCAGAGTCACAACGAAACCTGCACAGAACCAGCCTCTTCAGATCAAGGCAAGAGCATTTTTTTCCACTGTGTTGTCTCTGTTCTTCTCATTCCTTCTGGTTTGTGTTACCCCAATGCTCACGGTTACTGCTGCATGAGAACTGAGAAATGTTTTGAACCTCTGAGCACACTCTGAAGTAAGACAAGGTTGAAGTGCTTGATCCTGTGCTGGAGCTGGTTCTTGACTTAGCACTGCGCAATGCAAACATTTCCTGGCTATGAATTTTTGCAGCATGCAATTTCAAGGCTAGTTTGAACAACCTTTTGCTCCGGATGAAAGACTATGCATGGGAATGTGATTTTGCAAAACTCAGCCCAAGCTATTCCCCTATTTCCTCATTTAATTACGTTACTCCTTAACGGTGCCTGCCAGGCTGCAGGATTCTCCAGTCCTTCGGGTGAGTGCAGCAAGGACAGGCAGGGTTTTTGTTTTATTCTTTTTAAATACCTATACTCACAGATGTTCTTTACTGTTCTTCTTTCTTTGGCTGAAACAAGTTTCCTCCCGGTTTCATTGCTGCTGGCATGTCTTTACAATGTGGCATTATTAAAACTAGTAATATAAACAAATCTGAGGCAATAGAGTACAGCCAGCCAGCACAGAGTGTAGTCAAATACTGTACACCGTGGCTAGTGCTGCAGCTTGCTAAGCAATGTGTGAATTTTGTCAGGTCAGAAATGTTTGTTTTCTTGCTCTTTTGCAAATTTCAGAGGGATCTAAGTAGACACTGTGCTTTTCTTTATTAGAAGAGAGTGTTGATGCTGTTTGCTGTGCATGTTAGGCTTGTGGGATGGGGGGGGGTGGTGGCTGTGGGAATGTCTCAAATGCAGACCTGTCTGGCTGTGCCAGTGCATCCGGCCAGCTGCCAGCACAACCCAGGGCAATGGTTGTGGCATTTGGTGGCTTCAGGGTAAACCAGCCCCAGTGGCAGCCCAGCCCCTCTGTGGCCTCATTCTGTTACAGCATCCCTTCATGTGTGCTTAACGTCTAGTGTCTGAGGTGAAAAGTGCAGTACTGTCTTCATTCCTGATCTGATTCTCCAAATGTGTATCTGCATGCCCACACATGGGACACCAGCATCCTTTTAGTGACAGTCACTTGGATGACAGGGCTGCGCTGCAGGGTTCATACATTTTACTAAAGCAAAAAAAAGAGAAATGCTTCATTTGATACCTGTTTGTACTTCGCCTGAAAGAGGACAAGATGGGGGTTTGTCACATGAACAAGGGAAGAGTCTCAGTGGGAAAATGAGACTTGCCACATATGGCAGCCAACCTAACCACTCTATGGGTTTTGTCATTGATAAGAAAGAAAGTAACAAGAATTAACTGTGTGCAGAGATGCCCTTGCTCTTGTCTTCATCAGTAATAGCCAAAGTTCCTCAGTGTTATTACTGTAACAACTTCATTTCCCTTTTGTCAGTAGCATTAGGTTTATATTAGAAAGCAAAGCCTTGCGGCCACTGACGCCTTTTTGGTTGTCCCTGGGCAAAACTTTGGGGTTCTGGGACATGTAGGAGGCAGGGCCACACAGGTAGGCTGCCCCCCTACCCCGTCCTCCAGCAAAGCAAAAGCTTGGAGAGAAACAGGACTTTTGGCTGAGAAAATCACCAAACCAGCCAGGGCTCAATAGTGCCAGCTGTGGCAAAATGCTACTGAGCAGGAATGTGCTCCCAGAAGGAGATCTCCCGGCATTGCACAGGCTGAGGAGCAGCTTTCTAAGAGTTGAGGGTAGGGATGGGAACGAGAACGCCACCACAACCACCCTAACTTTTTAGTAAGGGGAAGTGCACTCAGGTTTGAGGGCCTGGGTGAGGGACTCCAGAGATGTCCCCAGCCCCACGCTCTCCTAGATCGTCCTAACTGTGCGTGTCCCAGCGCAGCGCCCGGCCAGAACTAATCCTCTTCTGGCAGTCCATCGGGAGGAGAAGTGAGGCGGTAAGCCGGTGTGGATGCCACAGGTTTCAGTGTGTCTGCTGTTTCCAGAACCCAGAGCAGCACAAATCAAGCCCCGGCGATCGACAGTGCCTCGTGGAACCAGCGAGCTCCGGCTCACTGGGGCTGCCGGGCTGGGACCGGGGCCCCGCTGCCCCCCGCCACCGACCCCCGGCACTAGGCTCGGCTGTTTTAAACAGGGGGAAGGAGCATCCCGCTCTCCCTGGGGAGCAGGGAAAACAACCGCAGGAGAAAAAGGGAAGAGTCGCATGAGGAAGGAAGCAGCAAATCTTCAAGCGGTGACTCATGGCATGGGATGACTAAGCCCGTCGTGTGGCGCACGGAACTGGTGCCGAACCCCGCGGGGAAGGCAGAGGGACAGTGGGAGCTGTGTCCCCCGACTGGGAGCTGTCCCACCCGGACGGTGGCCCGGGCAGTGCCCCGCTCCCCTCCCGGCAGAACCGCCGGACGAGACAGGAGGACTGGCCCTTCTCGTTGGGGCCCCGCTCCCGCTTGACCTAGTTTTCGCCGGGTCTCCCCGCACAACCTGCCCCGGTCGTGCCCGCCCTCCGGCCGCCGTGTGCGCGGCGGACGCGCTACCTGCGCGCCCCCTGCCCCGTCCTATTCGTGCGCTCCGCCCCAGCGCTGCTCCCGTGCCGCTGGAGCGCGCTCCCGACGCGGGAGGGGGTTGAGGAGGGCAATGCGGGCGGGCCCGCGCACAGCGGGTGCCGGT
>VZRI01006045.1:10179-35927 GCA_013397515.1 Upupa epops
CGGCGCTGAGAGCGGCTCCGGGACGTGCCTCCTCCTAGAAGGTACGTACGGCTGCGGACACCGGTGGGGAGTAGGGGTGGGAGAGGGTCCCGGGCCGCCGCCTCTGCTGCAGGGGCTCGTTTCGCACCTCCGGGCATGGTCCCGGTTAAGTTTCGGGGAGGAACATTTGCAGACGCAGCTCAAGTCGTCTGATTTGATTCCTCTTCACCTCAAAAAATTTAAGTCAGTGTGTTGTTAGGACGGGAAGCGACGGGACGGGACGGGACCGCAGCCACCTAGTGCTGTACCCGTTGGGGGTCTCCGGGAGGGGATGCTGAAACGCGGCGGCATCCTACCACCAGCCCCTCCCCGTCCCGGCTCCGGCGACGCAGTCGTCCCGCAGCCCCCCGCCTCATGGACCGGCTCGGGAACCGCTGGGGGACTGGGGACTGGAGAGCTGCGGGGTGGCTGGGTGGGGAGACACCGGGTTGCTAGAAGCTAGGGGTAGTTCTGCCGTTCGCTTTTGAGTCCTTGTTGCTCAGGGAATGCGGCTGTCGGGCAACACGATGGGGAACAACCTCCGAGCAGAGTCTTGTGTCTTCGGATCGCACTTTCCGGGCTGGAAAGTTGCTCCTCGCAGTGGGGTCACGGTGCCGTTTGTGTTTACAGACCGTTCACGTTACACGCTGGAGCAGTAGAGGCTCTGAAAGTCCACTCGCACATTACAGCCGTGGATTTGTGAGCGATAACTCCAAACCTCGGTCCTCAATGGCAGGAATTTCCCAGTTCAAAGCTGATCCCGGCGTGATTCATAACTGAGGTATCACCTGCGCTTTGGAGAGCACCAGGCTTGTAAGGTGCCCCAGTGCCCAAAGCAGGAGGCTCCTGGCAGGATGTGCAGGACAGGTCGCTCCTCAGTAGATTTTGGAGAAACTCAGCCCAGCAGTCTCTTGTTGAAGAGCAGAACCGGCACCTAAGTGACAGCTAGGAGTGACGATCCCCAAATGAAGTTGTGTTCAGCAGGAGAGTAGCCCTAGAGATAGTGTACCTGAAATCAAGGATGTGTCAGATACTCCACACTTCACTGAGGGTGGGTGGCCCCTGGGAAGGCAGAGGGGTTACCTACTACCCCGACTTTATTTTGTCATGTGCACTGAAAGCAGCAGTGCTGATGGACCTAATAGTTCAAGACGTTCTGGTCTGTAGATGGGAAGATCATAGAAGATCTCGAGGGGGAAGGGACTTGTAAGGATGTCAGGAGTCGATTCATTTTTAGGCAGAATTTCATTTTTAGGCAGAATGAGGTGCTCCACTCAAATTATCTTTCAGGATCGCTGCTTGCTGGTCCTGAGCTCTGCAAATGGGAACTTGCCTTAAAGGGGCAGCTCTCCGTGGCTTTGTTACATAGGGGCTTTACTGCCCTCATAGCTCCCATGAACGTGGTTTGAAGCAGCAGATAATCTGGGGAGTGTGCAGCGTGAACCCCTTGTACTGATGTGCTACGATACATGCTGGTTTGGTTGGGAATTTGTGTCATTTTCATAAGCTTCTGAGGGTGCCGTGCCTCACTGTAGCTCCCCAGTCTGGAAAATAGATTTGGATAGTTGGTTTTCTAGAAACTGCATTTAAAGAAGGAAAGGTCATTTTCCTGTAACATGCTGATCAGAATAGAGCAGCGTAGGAGTGACGCATGGTGGGGGAGCAGAGCACCCTGTGCGTTGATGCTCCGTAGCGTAATGCCAGCGCTCAGGGCTCTGTGGCTGACCAAGTTCTGACAAATGCAGCAAGCACTAATGAGGAGAGGACGCTCTGGATTTAAGCCAGAAGGGGAAGTTTGTGTGGAAGTGAGGCATCCCTATCTCTTGGGCTGAACATGTTTACTACTGAATCTTTAGAATTTTTCTGGAAGATGTCATAGGAAAAATGCAAATGACTTTAGGAGTGGTTGCTTACCGCTCATTTGTTCTAGTTCACTCAGAGCTGGGGATTAGAATTATTTGATCTTAAGGAAAAAGTAAAATTGTTGTTAATAATAAAAAAATAGAAAACAAACCCGAGTTAAATTTGGCAGTAAGGTGTGTGATGGTTCCTGGTTTTTAGCCATTCAGACTGTGTCTGTATTGAATTATTTTTCTGGCTTAAGTACTAAAAAATAGCTTAGGGTTAAAGATTAGCAAATGAGTAGTTCATAATTAAAGGCTCACAGTGTTGGAAGCAGCATTGCATTTTAGAGATACTGATGTCTAACCCAGCTTCTGCTCATTACTAGTATCAAACGATTGGTAGGATGCCTTCTCACTTTGGATCGGGCTTGTCTGTGCACAGAAGTTGCAGTGTTTTGCCTTCAATTGCCCAACTTCCCAAGATTCACGTGTAATGATAAAAAAGGTTTAATGCTTACTCCTTCAACACTGGGAGAATACGCTATGTGCCTACACAAGAACAACTGACTCCAGGCTTGCACGCAACCAGTTATGGATTCTAGTAGAATAATATGGCTTTAACCAAAACAGTAAAACCTATAAAACCTGAGACAGTTTGGACTGATCTTTGCAGGTATTAATACAATGATACATCTTGGTATCTCCTCTGTTTCAAATCTCTCTGGAGGAAGTCAAACAGGTACACAGTCTGGTTTTGTTTGTTACAACGTGGATGACATCCTCCTTTCGTTTGAATCTTTGCACACCTAAGCGGATGCTCTGCTTGATGTGACCCATGTCGTCCTGTTACAATAGTGACTCAGTGTCTGATAGCAACTCAGGGCTCAGCTGGCTGCAGCTCTGTCTGTCCTGCTCTGCTGCCCATGCTGAGGACATTTCTATTTTTTCATTTCCCTGCTACTTTTGCTGCACACAGGACTGTGTAGCAATGCGCTGCTTCTTGCCCTATGGCCTGATGCTGGATAAACAGTGTCCTTGTGCAGAAACCCTGTAGAAGCCTCTTTATTACTACTTCATTCTCACTTAAGCCGCAGTTTGATGTGAGATTGAGGTGGCAAGGCATCCACAGGTGCTGTGTATACAGCTGGTTTTGCTGGCCATGCATCTGCTCAGACTCAGAAGCACTAGATACAGTCAAACCACAGAGGTGTGGACGATTAATGAGAGAATCTGACCTACTTCATATTCCATTATTGGCTCTGGCCTTGTCTACATGGGGAGATTACACCAATTTAGTTAAGTCTGTTTTTTAAAGTTATTTGATTAACCTGATGTGACCTCATGTATGGATGTTCTAATTTTGGTTCAAGCGAACTTAGTCGGGTTCAACCAAAATCTGCACTTAGTCAACATACACAGAACTGAAGTTAGCTGTGCCTGAACTGAAAGGAGGGCTGGTCTCCAAATAATGACACAACTTTCTCATGAAAGCCAGACCTTCTGTAGAATCTGGAGGGGGAGACTGACAAATACACATAGCAATGAAAAAAACCCAAGGAAAACAAGCAAAACTCAAATATTTTAGTGGGACAAATGAAGAAGTGCCAGTAATCCCAATCCTGGAATACTGAAAGCAGTGGCACAAGGTTTGCATGTCTTGCAGCAAGGCTCTCCTGTGGCTTTTCATCTGCAGAAGATAGGAAACTTTTGTGTCCTGTGTACAGAGTCCCTGTGCAGTCAAAAACCAAAAAATCCATGCAGGGAGCTATGGATCCGCTGCCCTGAACGCAATAGCACACAGTGTCTTGTGACGTATTTTGTAGGAAAGAATAATTAGACATGGAACTAATGAGGAAGCAGGCCAAATTACGATGAGATTTTATCAAAGAGGGATTGTGCTAGGCTAATCTAACGTCGTCTTTGTATAACAGATTATTTAGGTGGGGTAAGACTGGAATGTAATTTATCTAAAGCTGAGCATTTGATACCATGCCCCACAGGGCATTATTGCTCAAAAAGAAGGTGGTAGTTCAACATAAGAATTGAAAGATAGAGAAGGAGCTGGCTAAGGAAAAGATACAACAGTGGCATGCACATGAAGTTGTCTGTAAGAGAAAGAGGTATTCAGGGTAAGTTATCTGGATAAAAGGGTCATCAGGTATTGAAACAGGCTGTCCAGGGAGGTGGCAGAATCACCATCCTTGGATGTGTTTAGAAGCCATGCAAATATGGACCTTGGCATGGTTTATTGTTGGGTTTGGTACCGTTAGGTTAAAGACCTTCAATTCTTTTTCAACCTAAACGATTCTGTGATCTTACAGAGAAATTCATGCCGTTGCTTCCTCAGGCCAGGTTTGTGCCCCAGTGAAACTGGTGGTAGGATCTGGGTGTGTGCTTGGGAGCTGTGCAGCATGACACAAAGTTGAGAGGTATGGTCAATATGGAGAAGAATCAGGTTATCATGTGAAAGGAATTTAGATTACTTTGCTGATTGAAGTGATAGAAATAAAATTACATTTAATAGTGCTGAGTGCGAAGTCATGTACAGTTTTACGTGTGGAGACCAGTAACAAGAATTTCCAGTGTGAAACAGGAGCTTGTCAGCTGTCCATGACAGAAGGGAGAGATGTGGATGCAATGGCTGATCAGGAGATACCTGGAAGCGAGCAGTGAGATACAGCTGTGAAGGAGACAAATGACATGCTTGGATATTGAAAGAAAACAATATGAGAGATTCAGGGAGGTGTGATAAGCTCATTATACACATCATCACATAGAGTATCTGTACAAGAGCTTTATTTTGCTCTTGAAGTCACCCATTGGGATAGTTCTGGTCACCCCAGTCAAGAATATGTTAAATTACAACAGCAGGATGGTTGGTTCCAGAAATGGACCATCTGCTGTATGAAGTGAGGTTAAAGAGCATCATTTGTTTAGCTCTGGCCAGTTGAACAAACAAAGGGACAGGTTATTTGACGTTGTTTTACACACAATCAGGACTACGTAGTGAGGAGGCAGAAAAACCAAGTCAAAAGATAGCGTCTGCAGAGGATCAGGTTGTCTAAGCTGGTCATGAATAAATTTGGATGGGAAATTAGAATAAAGCTTCTAGCTACCTAGGGATTGAAGTTGTGTAATAGTCTTTCAATTAGGGTAGTTTTGAGATAGATCTTGATAATCTCATGAAAGAGATTATACAATTAAATTAGAGAGTTCCTGGAGATAGGAAATTAAGTTTGCAGAGTTGGTCCTTTGCTCTCCAGTATAGTTGAATTTTTTAATGTAAGGTTGAAAGGAGAATGGACCTGGTTTTTTTTGCACTAATATTTAGATGCATCAAGCCATCTTCTGTTTTTCCTGTGAGCCAGACCAAGAATGAACTTTCCCTCTTGCTGCATATTTGAATCTTTTTCTTCCCTCCCTCTCTGTTTGCCTTCTTCTCAAGCACTAGCCATTGAAAGTTTGAAGTGCAAAGATTCCTTGTGGCATGAGATGGGCACAATGGCCTACAGCCTTTTTTCTGGCACACTCCCTGGTTTAGCCTGCTCATCAGATTTGGGGCCAGAGAGGCAGTTTTCCTTCAGGTTGTGTTGCCTGTTACTGTATTGTACTTCATGGTATGATGCCTGGGATCTGCTATTGGCACTGCTGAATGAACTGTGTGTAGATTCACGGACCTGCAGTACTGGCAGTGATCTCTACCTGCCCTTTTCTGTGTCACAACAGAGTTCAATCTTTTGTGCCTCTGTATCTGAATGAAGCTTGTTGCGCGGGTGAGGACGTGTTCTGGGGTTCCTGATGCATCTCAGTAGGTTGAAGAGATGCTCTGATGTAGCCATTAGTAGTGCTGTTTCCTGAGACCGGACTGCTGGTGTTGGTGTTCCCTTTCTACCTTGTATTCCTAAATTAAGTTTCAAAACCAGGCTTAAAATCAGCTCTGCTCTGGTGCTGATTGGAGCAGTAATCTGTGGATTGTGCCAACTAACCTCTGGAAGAAAGAGTTGATTGCTGACCATGAGAGATGGGTTAGGAATTGTAAAAATAGGGGTTCATTATGGGAAAGTTGAACGTATAATATGCATTTAATAATGAGAAAGAGAGAATAACACTAAAAACAAAGATGGAAAGGAAGCAGGAGAGCAAGAAGGAGAACTGCGTGGCTTAGCCTGAAGGAGGGATCACATACTTGCTAAGCTGCCTGTGAAGTGAAATTAAAATATGGAAGAATGACAGTGCAAATGAGGGCAGTCCTGCTATGGAAGAAGAGAAATGTGTTAACCAAACTCCGCAGAGTGGTTGAAATGCTTTGAATCATCTGGCTGTGACTTGTATTCTTAGGCAAACACAATTGTATAACCGATTAATTTGTCAACATTTCTTTAGTGCCTAACACTATGGTAACCAAGGGGCTCGCTACGCGCTGCCACGGAGAAGGCTGTAGAATGTCTTTCTTTAGGAGGGAGGGAAGGAGGCAGAACAAGACCTCGGAGCTCTGCCTTTGACGGATGATACACACACCCACAAACACACACCAGTGCATCCATGGGCAACTGAAACGGCCTCCTGTTGATGGTGGTGTAAGATGGGCACAGTTTGCTAGTGTTGTATGTGTTCTGGATGTGATTGAAGAGGTGGCACTGGTTAACAACTGCATTGAACATTACAGCTACCTGACTGTTGTGGAGAAGATATCCTGGGAATAGCTATGCCACCCTCTACTGGGTCCCTGACATCCGGGGTCCCAAGCAGGGAGGGAGAGCAAAGGGCTAGATGTTCTACTGCTCACATGGTGTGGAGGACTCTGCCACCTAGCACATCATTCTGTATCAGCTTGTGGGACCTCAGGGCTCCAGAACTGCTTCTCAAGGACCTGTTACATGAAATAGAAATGTGTGGAGTTGTACACTGAGTGCCCTGAGCTTGGCTGGTAGCTGTCTTGTACCTGCAGTGGCCACCCATGCTGGCTCTGGGCAGGGATTCGGGGAATCCTTTCTTTTCCCAATGGTAGTGCTGCTGCTCAACGGACATTTACACTGGGTCTCTGTCTCCCCACGATTCATGTTCCTCCTCACCTGTAAGTGGTCTCTAAGTCAGTGTGAGGTGCTTTGTTGAATGCCAGCTCTATGGAGTTTCATTAATTGATTGACTAACAGATAATCAAACAGATATTTCTAGGTGTGTTTATTCTTGTTTACAAACTGCCCAAGCTTAGGCAAGATTTTCGCGTGTGTGGCAATGGCAGGAATCATATCTATAAAATGTTAATCTCTCTTGCTTCATCTGCTCAGCCCACAAACATATGCATACACACATGCTTAAAAGAAGCTAATAAGGTTTGTTTGTTCTCTCAGCCTACTTCAATCTTGTTTTTAGCTCCCACCACAGTGTGGCACATTGCTTCAGGATGATAAAGTTTTGACCATAATCAATGTACTAAGTTAACAGTGATTTTGGGGGAAGAAATGAACAGTAGATGAGCTGATGGAAGCTCCCATTGCCATTCACTATTTGGCATAGACACAGTAGTAAGATTTTTCAAGCCGATGCAGAATCTTTGTCTGAGGGGATGAAATGAACCCCTGGCCTCAGTGAAGGCAAAGGTTGAACTTCTGTCAGCTGCTGTGCAGTGTAGTCTGCTCCCAGAGTATCAGCTGAAGACAAAAATGTCCCTGGGCATCGTCCGTTGAGTTTGGGCTGTTTAAGGCTCTGCTGCACAAACTACAAATGCATTCTTATGTACAGGGCAGGATGCTCTGTGCTTGGTCCGCTCTTGGCTTGGAACAGCAAACGCAGCAATTACAGAGGGTGTAATAGCCAGGAAGGGTTACACCCCGTGCTGAGGAAGTTTGTCCATAAACCTGTTTGTCCTGTCCCTGGGTGCAATGTACAACTGACACAATGTAGAGTAAATGAAAAATACTCGCTCTGATCAAACTGTTTCCAGTCAAATTTTCTTGAGTGATGTATTAAGAGTGTGTGTTAAGTGAGTCATGGGCTGCTAAAAGGCTTGGTTGACTTCACTGCTGATGCATATACTGACGATGAATATCAATAGTTGGCTTTTTCTCTCAAACAGGGTGGTTGGAACAGCTTCATTCCAGGCTTTTACTGGAGAGGGCACGGTAGGAAGTATTAAACACTTTGTGCTGATCTTAACACCTCTGTTTTCTATTTAATCTTGCTTATTGCAGAGGGACGAACCTTGTCATTAGTGGAGACAATATGTCAACAGAGAAAAAGTGAGATACTTTATTTTCTTTCCATCGTAAGCTCTGGGGTTAGCCTCCCACATGGCAGGAAGATGTGTAATTGCACAGGGAGTTTACTTTGGCTCTGGGGTGCCACTCCTGGGACAGACAATTCTTATTGCTCATTCTGTTAGAGTGTAGACTTCTGTGAAGCTAAATCACTTTCTTATCTGGGGCATCTTCACTTCTCTTGGGACCTGATTCTTTAACTGCGAGACCTCCTGGTATGTGTCTTACCAAGCCCTGAGCCAAAGCCCATTATTTGGGGAAGCCTGTAGTACTCAGGAGCCCTTACTTAAACATTTGTGACATGGGGAAATGGTCTATGACTCCATTTTTCTACTTTCTGAAAATAGTTGAGGGTTTGGAAGGAGAAGGTCCCAGAAAAAGGTTCTTAGAATAGAAGAGTATATAAGATTCTGCAGTAGTCCTGGTTTACTGGCTGGAAAGGGCAAAGATCCGCTGCCTAGAATGGGAGAAGAGTAAACACGATGGACTAAAATTGCCACTGAACCCTTTGGAAACAAGAAATGAGGCTGAATCAGAGCTTAGTCTTATTCAGGGCACATGTTTCACATCTAGAGCTGATTTCCTTATCCTGAGTATATTCATAGTTGAAAAAGCAACTAGCAGAGCTATCAAGATCTGGAGTGTTAGACTGATCAGTTTGTTGGTAGAAGACTGTTGTGACTGGAGCAGAATCTCTGTTTTCACTTGAGAGATGGAAAAAAGACGACTCAAAGAGCAGCAATGTCTATGTTGCTTTGGTTTTTGATGTGGTGTTTTTTAAGGAAATGATGTGAATATTAGCATGTGATCCAGCTGGAACAGCATCTCTCTTTAAAATTGTCCTTAGAGATGGTGTGTTATATGAACATGAATTTGATTGCACGGTAAGTAAAATTTTGTAAATAGAAATCACCGTCTTATTTCAAACGCTGCGGTGCCAAGGAAACTATTCTGGGATTTTCTAATATAGGCTGGTTTGAGTAAGAAGAGAGATCAGTGAATAAATCAGATCAAGAACTGCTTTACATAGAAGGCATAATGCCTATTTATGATGTGTAGAAGTCCTAAGAGAATTCAATTGTCAGTTTAATCTTCTTTGGATTGCGTATGAAAACTACTTTTATAAGGCATCCGCGGCTGCTCCAGAGATTGCTGTTCACACACTCACAAAGGCTTCATTTGTACTTGATTTGCAGCTCTACAAGGGCCTTCGCAGGCAAACGTTCCTTTTCTACAGTTGTTTTCACTTGATTCCTTGACTTTGAAGCACAATCTGTAGTAATTAGGTGTTGCTAAAACCTTTCCTCCTGACCTCCTGTTAGGAAACAGTAACCTCTGTGGGCAACCTACCAGAGGAAGCAGTGCTGCAGAGCATTTCTCTTATCAGTGGTATCAGTTGACCTGAGAGGGACTAAGGTTTCTCCCTTGCTCTGTGCAGAAGTGAAGAGTACAGAGTGCCATAAACACTTGGTTTTCCTGCTTTTTTTGTAAGTCCTTGTGATAAGTTCCTTGTGGAAAAAGAGGATTCCTGGATGATTTAGATGAACTAAACATTGGATTCCTCTCTCTGTTTCTAACAGTGCATTGACATCGATTGTTTACCCGTAAACCAGCTGGTTTGTGATTTTAGAAGTGGAATTCAGTTTTGCGTCTTTCCTGACACGAACGCAATTCTTTAGTAGGTCTCTTCTCTCGAGTAATGAGTGACAGGACAAGAGGAAATGGCCTCAAGTTGTAACAGGAGAAGTTTAGGTTGGACATTAGGAAAAACATCTTCTTGGAAAGGATGCTCAGGCCTTGGAAAGAGCTGCCCAGGGTGGGGGTTGAATTGCCATCCTTGGATGTGTTTAGAATTTGTGGACATCTGGAGCTTAGGGACAGGGTTTAACGGTGGCCTTGGGACAGTTGGGTTAATGGTTGGACTCAATGATCTTAAAGTTCTGTTCCAACCTAAATGATTCTATGATTAGGGAATTACCTCAATCAGCTTTATTAACAGCTGATTTTCCTCCCAGCCTTGCAACGTTTGCAGCAGCTTCAATCGGAGAACCCTGATGGGAAGTGTTGCTGGAAGGATGACATGCAATGCTGGAGTCTGGCAGAGCAGAACAGCTGCTCTGCAGAGGGAAAGCCAACATCTATGAGGTATTAAAGTATTTTTACAGCCATAGGAGAATAATTCTGAACAGAATTCTGCATGAAGATCTGCTCTATCTCTTGCCAGGCTTCCTAAGCCCTAGGTCATAAGGTTAGAGAAAATTGTGGGCTCATTGTGTCATCCTTCACCTGTAGGTAGAGAACTTCCCAACAGCCACCAGACACAGAGAGCCTGTCGTCATCCTCCTATTAAGATGACTGTTTATAAAACATTAACATTCATGTCAGCTCTAGATATGGATCAGCAGAGGCTTAAATCATTGTCAGGAACAGATGTGAGATACCTAATCAGTTACTTCCTAAGGAAAATGAGTTTGATTGCATGAATAGCTGTAAATATTTTATTCAGCAATTCAGCTACTACAGCAATGGTAAACAAGCTTCTGAGGCTCGAGAGATGCATTTTGTGCTACCCTGCTTGATTCCTTATTCAGACAAACTTAAGTGCAGCAGAAAGCAGCTCAGGTACTTGGGATTACTTTTTGTGACAGCACTGATCATAACCAGGCACTCACTTTGAAGGAGTCCAACATGCTTAACCCTCACACACATGGGCTGCTTCATCCTGGTGTACAGTGAGCTGTGTTTGTCCACAGGATGGGCACAGTGCTGCAGTTGAGTTGTAATGATGGCAAAAGAATTAGTTTTGGCTTCAGTAGGGAGAAGATAGACTGAGCACAAAATGTTTATCCTATGCTTTGCTTTTGCAGGTACCCACATGATGCCTGGCTTTGGTGATGAGTCCGGCCCTTGGCTGGGAGTTGAGGCAGGACTAGGTGCTCTGTGCTCCTGCTCTGCTACCTAGTATCTCTGCTGGCTCTTTGAAGCATTGGCTATTCACAAGCAATGATTAAGGGCATGGTTTTGATTTCTTCTTTGTTTTGCACTTCTCATATCATTTCATAACACACACACACACACACACACAATTTAAACCATAAGCAACTTTAATGCAGAATCAGGAGAGGTGTGGCACTGATTTCAGTGGGGTAGGTAGGAATTCCACTACTTACCTCTTGCACAAGGGCTGGTGAGAGGAAGAAAAGGAAGAAGATGGGTTTCTTCTGCATAATTGGATGTTATCCCTGCCTGTGTTTTGGCTAAACTATTGTATAATTTGCTCATGATTTTTGGGAGACATGCACACACAGTGCATGAAGAAAGGAGGCTGGGAGTGCAGGTGATATTTGCCTCTCGTAGTGTGAAATTCTGAGGAAACTGGACTGCCAGCTAAAGGTCACGGACATTTTTAACTCTTGCTGATTGCATGCTACTGTGTAGATGTTTGTCAGGATTTTTGCTGGCCTTGGTGGTATGACATAGTCAAACAGTCACAGAAACAAGCTCCCTTCTCACTCAGAAGTCTTTATGCATGTACATTCCAGTATGCTTCATCCATCAGCTGGTTTTAATATGAGCTTTCATGGTCAGCCTAATTTTGCTGTGCTAAACACAGTATGAACTGTGTTTAGCTGTGTCACTGTATGGATGTATGGTTTGCGTTGCTTTGTCAGGACAGCCCTAGGCAGTACATTCATGTTTATCCTAATTCTGCAAAGTGCAAACAAATCCCACTGTTTTCACCTAAGAATTACACAGACGGTTAAAAAGAGAGGCATGTGCCGACAGGTCTGCCTGAAGGGAGGGCCAGGCTCTTCAGCTGTGTTTTTACTTTGTCATGGATGAGATGCATGAGATCACATCTGCAGCCTTTTCAGCTGACCTGGTCTTTTACTGGAAAAATAGAGACCACAGATACCTATACATACAGAACCACCATCCTTGTCAGCCACATCCAGACAGCTAGGATTGCTCAGCAGGGTGTCAGTACCCGTTGTTGCAGTCATTAACTAACTTAGTGGAGGACAGTTATCCTTTGAGAGTGATGGACCTGTGTCTTTTATTTACTCGTTGAATTAGTGTCCTGATTTTGACTCCTACTAGGAGAATTCACTGGATCTTTGATTCACAGGACCTTTGCAGATGTGAAGTAAAGAGTATTTTTCAATGTTCTGCATGATTGCATCATTATAATCCACAGACAGAATTTAGATGTCCAGACAAACCCATGTGTCCTGAATTCCAGGGATACCCATCCTTGTGGGACATAACCAGTTCTGTCCTGTGTCCTCCTCCTGCCACAGGTGAGAAATTGCCACTGTCTGTGCTGCTGCGGATGGCAAGGGACTGTGTGCTCTGCAGCACTGAGCAGAGCAGCTGGAGAGTAGAGCCTCCTTGAGGCCATGACAACAAAAGTTTGATCCATTCCCTTTCTCCCATTTCTCTTTTGAGTCTCTGTATTCTTTACTGAAATTCTTTTAATGAGCGCCATCTGAGAGGGTCACGTTTTTCTGGTCTTAAATAGTTAAAATCTAAACCTCGAGGAGAATTCCCAAAGTGAAGAGGACATTCAACTCAGTCCTGCTGAGTCATATTTGGTTATTACGGCTGATTATCCAGCCAGCCATGCAAACAAATGGCAAGGGGAAAAGAGGATGTGAGCGAATATCTTATCTACGACAGAATGAGGCCTCGGGTCTTTGTACATAATACGTGTAACGATAATGACCCAGTATGAGAGTGTTCCAGTGACTGACATATTTGCAGTCTAGAAAAGATAACGAAGTAATATGGGTGAGAGAGGGAGAGTTCTGTGGATGTTTATCTCTTTTCTTCTCTCTGAAGGAAAGTTTAGCTTTCTCATTGTATGTCTAGAGCATACCAGCGGTACCGTACAGAATGGTGAATGTGCTGTTAATGGTTTAAATATTCTTTTATTCCTGAGGCTTTCAAAACAAATCATTTGAGGAGCTAGCTTAGAAGTGATGGAGGCAAGAGAATAATGGATGTGGAGCTGAAAGTGCCTGGAGAGGAGAAAGTGAAGTAGGAGTGGGGTGTTTTAAAGAATGAAAGAAAAACAGTTGTATTATTAGCCATACCAGTACTATAAGTGGCAGAAATCCTTCTTGAGAAAAACTTTGTAAGCTTTGAGAGTTCAAACCCATCCTTGATGTAACAGTGGTAGAATTGCACTCAGATCAACAGCTTTTGTGGTGCATGTCTTCTAGTGTTACTTCATAGAATCATAGAATCATTAGGATGAGAAGGGACCTTGAAAGATCATCTGGCCTGATCCCCCTGCCACAGCAGGATCACCTAGACCAAGTTGCACAGGAACACATTGAGGTGGGTCTTGAACATCTACAGAGAAGGAGACTCCACAACCCTCCAGGCAGCCTGTTCCAATGCTCCGGTACCCTCCCTGGGAAGAAGTTCCTGCTGATATCAATATGGAACCTCCTCTGTTCCAGTTTGCACTCATTGCCCCTTTTCCTGCCACCAGATGACCTTGAGAAGAGCCTGGCTCCATCCTCCTGACACCCACCCCTCACATACTTATAGACATGAATAAGTTCACCCCTCAGCCTCCTCTTCTCCAAGCTCAAGAGACCCAGCTCCCTCAGCCTTTCCTCATAAGGGAGGTTTTCTACTTCCTTCATCATCTTCGTTGCTCTATGCTGGACACCCTCCAGCAGTACTTAATGCAAATATTACAGAGCAGCATGACTTTGTCCAAAATATATTTGCCGAGTGTATTTGTCAGGTTGTCTTCATAATAAAGACAAGGCTTCTTGTAGAGAAGATCTGATTTGCTTTGTGTCACATCTAACTGGTGTCGTTATGAGCTAGTCTCAGCTCAAAGCACTATTGTTCAGGGCAGCTGAAACGTCTATCTGATGTTTGGGACTGTTGGCAACTGCTTTATGTATTTATAATGCGGGACATAAAACCACTGGATGGCAGAGGGCCATTGCAAGGCACCTGTGAGTGATTTTGGAAATTCCGAGTAGTTACACGAGTTCTCTAGCAGTCTCAAGTCCAGCACTTGAAACAAGCAACCTCAGACCTTATGAAAGGTGTTTACTTACTCAGCTTTAAGGCACAAGCCGAGAAATAACTTGATTGGATTAGCCAAGTTTGAATAGGAGCAGCAGCAAATGGAATCAGATGAGTGTGAATGATGCTGCTGTGCTCTCTATTAGAAAAATATCTGCCAGCTGCCATCGCAGTGTTTAATCCTGCAAGGTGCTGACACCTCTGGTTCCCATTGCCCAGGGGAGCTGGGCCAGGGCACTTCAGGCATGCGGCTCCCATTACTCCCCTTAGTCAAACAATAGTTTTTCTCTGAAATCCTTCATTTCCCTGTTATGTAAAGGCTGATTCTTTTCTACCTCCTCTTTCTTGAAAGGCTCTTGATGCTTACAGGGACTGGGTGCGTTACTGGTTATTCTCAGCTGCAAGATTACAGAGATGGCAGTGCTAAGGTCAGTGGGGCATGAACACGACTCAGCTGGAAAGCAGATGTGAACAGATCATTTAATGAAAGCAGCTGAATTTCTTGGAGCCAAATGAGGATAAGATAAATTTTGAAATGCAAGCACATCATTTAAATTCCTTTTGACTTATGTGCACGTTATACCTGGAATGCTCCAGAATTAAACAAGCCAAACGGGTACAGAAGTTTCCTATGCTTGGACTTGGATGCATGAAGCCGAAGATGTAAAATGAGGTCAGCTGCAGTGAATCCTTTGATATTCATTTAATGGATAAGTAGATAAAACTCTTAAGTAAGCTTGCATGGAAGACTTTGAATTTTAACTACTAAAGCTCTTTATAATTTTCTCACAGGTCTTTCACATAGACTGGACATTAGGAAGAATTTCTTTACTGAGGGGGCAGTCAAACACTGTGAGAGTCTTCTTAGAAGAGAGGTGGCTGATGAACCAAGCCTGTCAGGATTTAAGAGGCATTTGGGCAATGGTGTTATTAACATGCTTTAACTTTGGTCTGCCCTGAAGTGATTGAGATGTTGAACTAGATGGTCATTGTAGATCCCTTCCAATTGAAATGCTCCTCTCCTGCTGTTTAACTGTTTGACAGCTGGTGCTGTTTTGCTTCTGCTGCAAGACCACTGGAGGTCTCATCTACCTATTTTTCATTTCTTCTGTCCCTGAACCAGGGGTGAGAGGTGGTCTGGCTTGGGGAAATTCATCATTTTGACAGGCTTTGGGTTTGAGATTTAGGCTGAATCGAGAAGTTGAACTCTGGCTCACGAGCTGGTATATAAGGAGCCTTTCAATCCAGTTCAAATCTATCTCTAATCCTTTTGTCATAGTATTTCCTTCTTTCAAATAGCTTCCTTATGTATTGAGTTCCAGAAATTCCAGGCTAGTGATACACATGGGAAACAGATTGCAACAGAGAGCAGATTAAATTACTCACATCTAAGATTACTGGGGCACAACACTTTTTTTTCCACGTTGTTTAAAAAGGGACAAGAATCTTCCTTTCTTTTATTCATAGGAAGAAGTTTGAGATCAATTGCGTCTGGGCTGCCCTTTCATTGGTCTGTTCGTGGTCACTTGAGGAAAACACACCTAACTGGTGGGCTTTTTATCCCCTCCTTCATTTGAAAGTCAGTTCTTACCAGTGCTATGTACATAAGGGAATTCTAAGACTATAGTCTTAGATGCTTCAGGAAGCTTATTTCAGGAGGGAAGACTTGACTGAATGCCAATAGACAGAGCTAATCATCAGGACATCTGGATTCACTTCTTAAGTCTGCTGCTTGACCTTGGGTCAATGATTTAGGTTGAGCTTTTCCAAAATGTGCATTATCTGTAGGCACTTGGTTTTCAGCATCGCTTAAAATTAGGTTGCAACTGCATTTACTGTTTGAAAAGCAAAACTGGGACACTGATAAATCGGGGCAGAAGTAAATGTGTGCATCCCTGTTTGCTTGCTCGGATGGATGGATAACTCTGTTTTTGGAGTCTGCCAAGGCTGCCTGATGTAAAAGCATGAGAGGAGAAAAAGGAATTGCAGCGAGATGCTTGCAAAGTATCAGAAAAGAAGACTCTGTTCAGCAGAAATCTAAGTATGCTGAACAAGAACCAGACTTCCAAAACCTCCCCCTTTACTAGCCAAACGGCTTCCTGGACTCTCTAGAGGCTCTCTCGTTTCTGTGCTTCCTTACATCTGCTTGGTCCAAAGGTTAGGCTGTACACTGTACAGCATCCAGCTGCCTTCCTACATGGGGGTCCTAGTGGACAGCAGGATGACTATGAGCTAGCACTGTACTCTTGTGGCCAAGAGGACCAACAGCATCTGGAGGGGGAGGGTGGGAATCAGAAGGGGGGTGGTTAGCAGATTGAGAAGTTCTTCTCCCCCTCTACTCTGCACTAGTGAGAGTGCATCTGGAGTATTGTGTCCAGTTCTGGGCCCCTCAGTTCCAGAAGTGCTGGAGGGTGTTCAGCATAGAACAATGAAGGCGATGGAGGAAGTAGAGCACCTCCTTTATGAGGTAAAGCTGAGGGAGCTGGGTCTCCTGAGCTTGGAGGAGACTGAGGGATGGCCTCATTCATGTCTCTAAATATGTGAGGGGTGGGTGTCAGGAGGATGGAGCCAGGCTCTTCTCAATGTTGTCTAGTGACAGGACAAGGGGCAGTGGGTGCAAACTGGAACAGAGGAGGTTCCATATCAATATCAGAAGGAACTTCTCACAATGAGGGTGATGGAGCATTGGAACAGCCTGCCGAGGGGGGCTGTGGAGTCTTCTCTAGAGACATTCCTGTGTGACTTGGTCTAGGTGGTCCTGCTGTGTCAGGGGGATTGAACTAGATGATCTTTCGAGGTCCCTTCCGATCCCTAATGATTCTATGATTCTGTGCAGCAGAGGAGTAGCTGAGTTGCCCTCTCTTTGGCTGGGCATCCAGGGCTGCAGTATTGAGCAAAAAGGGCAGTGCAGGTGCTTCTAGGAGGCTCTGTAACACAGGTGTAGGTCAGTTTTGCTAAGCATCTGGTCACATAGTGGAACAGTCCTGTTAGTGTCAGGTTCCTTTCATTAAGGAGACCAAGGAGTTCATAGTTTCTTTTTGGGTGTTTGGAATAAACATCACTGTTGTAAGTGCATCCTAAATCCAAGAGCAACAGTGGGTGCTACCAGGCTTTGAAGTGAACTGGTGAACAATTATAGAGCAAAGGCCAGGGAGGTACTGTGTGTAGGCAAAAGATGCCTGCACTTGAAAGAAAATCCTCCAGTCTACAAGTTGCTCCCACTATCTGCTGCTGGTCCTGTGACCTGTGCACACATGGACTTTGAAGCCAAGTCATATGCATCAGAGCACAGCACTTTGCAAGTGTGGTTCTGGAATCACTTAGGACCTTCTCCTGATCCAGCTGAAGGTCCCTGCTGTACCAGGCAAGCAGCCCTCGGGCTGTGTGTTTATTTTTGCATGATGAGTTCAACCTCCAGCACAAGCAAGCACAAAGCACTCATCTTCTCATCTGTACCACCCCCAAGTATTCCAAATGTATTTTATATATACAAGAACGAGAAAGGCAAAGAAGAAACAAAGAAAAAACTATATTGTTTGAGGAGAAAAAGAGAACAGCTAAGGACACGAGCGCTATTACTGCCTCTGAATGAACTGATAGTTGCTGGGGGTGTTTCTTGCTGAGAAAATTAGAGGAGGAGATACTTAGTTTAATTAGATAGCTGATTCTTTTTTGTATTGTGATTGCATTTATTCTGTTCGCAGGGAGAGCGTAAGACATAGAAGTAGGTAGTTTAATGACACAGACTTCATGTAGCTGGCTGCTTGGGAAGAGTTTTGCCCATAGTAAACAGAAAAGAAATGATGAGATTGGTTTCAGGGTAACACACCCAGACAGACAGCTTTGATGCGCTTGTCCTTGTATTGACGTAGTTGACAAAACAAAATCCGTAACTGAGAAAGGACCCAGTGACCTCATTAGTGGCCATAAATCCAGTTGATACAGACTGTGTCCTCTTGGTGGGAGTACTGCACAGCACCTCTAGAAGGGAAGCTCCAGTTGGCTGTCCCAGACAGCACAGTGCGTGGGGTCAGGGCGCCCAGCACCCACTTCACAAGCAGTTATACAGTGGGTGCCAAACGTTGGACTTTATCTTAAAGGTCTTTTCCAACTCAAACGGTTCTGTGATTCTGTGAAGCTAATGCTGTAGAGTTAGCAGTGTTCTTTGCTTTTAAAAATATTCCTAGCTGGTTTGCTCTGAGAGTGTTGAAACATTTCTGAATGAAACCCTGGAATCAGGCAGGAGGTTTATGATTAGATCTTGCCCGTATTGCTTAAGCTGAAGAATCAATGGCTTTGGCATTATTTTTATCTTCTTGAGATACTCTTCGCTGCTGAAATTTATTGGGTTAACCTTCCCACACACTTCCCCCATCCTTCGTGATTTGCCAGGGAAGTGAATGTGATAGAAATGGGCCTGAGGCATACAAGAGGAAGCTCTGCTCACCTTCCCACCGCAGGCAGCCAGCAGGAACAGTTACTTAACTTCCATCGTCAGAGGGTGAGCGGCGCAGGAGTCATCCTGAATGTCACCACTGCTTTTCTGGGTACAAATTGCTCTTGGTACTTCTTTGCAAATTGCTCTGAAATAAAATGTGTGTTTATATATGCACCCACACACACTCGCATTTGCACCATCAGGATCAGTCATAAGCAGAAGCAGAGCTGTAAGAGGATTTGTATTTGCTGGGAATTTTGGAGAACATTCTGTTCAAAAGGCTCTGACTGTTAGATCTCAATATTGCTGCCTTCTCTTTAGCTCTGTGTGCCTTTCCTGGAAATAGTCTTGTGAAAACACACATCTCAATTTCTGCTGGAGGATTAACTGTGGACAATTGCCTTCGCTCCTGTTCTACGCGAGGGGAAGTGACATTATTATTGGAGAATTATTTGACTCTCTGTCTGGCTGAGCCGGGTGTGTTAAATAATTGTTTATAGGTTAGA
Organism: Upupa epops; assembly: GCA_013397515.1. Lineage (NCBI taxonomy): Eukaryota > Metazoa > Chordata > Aves > Bucerotiformes > Upupidae > Upupa > Upupa epops. Next base: position 29,297 of record VZRI01006045.1, read on the forward strand.
CATAATCGTGTAATGCTGCAACACTCAATTATCCTTCCTGTAGGAACTGAATGGCTACAAATCCAAGGCTGCAGAAGTCCTATTTGCATATACATTTTTATCCTACCCTGTTTGTGCCAGTAGAAGTAGTTTTTGACTGCTTAGGGTTGTGAATCAGCAGCAGCTCTGCCTTTTTGCTGTGTTTGGCGAATTTTAAAGGAGCTATTAGACAAATGGATGGACTAAATTAAATACTTGCCCTTCTCGATTCAGAAACCCAGGGACATTTTGAATCATATTCTACAATGTTGTATCATTATCCTGCGAGATTCAGTAATTTACTGGAACAGGACAAACTTGGCCAGCTATTTTCTGCAGGAGCTCACAAAAATCCTAGAGAACAAAATGTTCCAGTGATGATCTTTTCAAACGTCTGCTGGTTTTTAATCCTTCTCCCCTTTCTTTTGTCAAAAACCAGCACAACCTGATTAAACATAAAAACCCAACACAAAACCCCCAACACAGCACCATTGTTCCCCCTTGAATCTTTCATTTCATTTCTGTGCTGAATCGGTGTTCTGATACAACCTTCCCTGTGGTGTCATGTTTTGTAGAATGTGTTGTCTTTGGGCACCGCTTAGCTTCTGTCTGAAGCTGTCACCGCTGTAATGGGTGTACTCATAAATCTGTCACAGGTAACAAGCTAAAGGGAGAGCTCGGCAAACCAGAGGAGAGTGCACTGCAGCTAAGTGAGCACACGGAGGTGCGATAGTTACAGCAGTGGCACAAGAAGTCACTTGTGACAAATTAGTAATAAATATATAATACAATAATTTTAAAAATATTTTTATTATTATTGTATAATAAAATAATAAAATATAATAAAATAATAATAATAATAATAAATATATAATAAAAGAGGACACAGACTATTTCGTTCCCTCACCAATTCGCCACCTTTACCCATGTTCTAGTATGCTGTGTGGAAATACCAGTTCAGTCACCCTGCCTGAACACCTCTGAAGAGCAGAGTTGTGTGTTAGCTGCCACAGATGCATGTGCTGCTTGGCCTGTTTCCCTCTGCTCTCCCACACTGAAGAGGTCAGTGGTGTTTCTGCACCTGGTTATGGACCTGAGGAGCAAACAGCTCTACCACTGAGCCAAAGGGATTCTGGTCCTGGACCATACATGGTGTGAGAACCTACCGTGGTGAAGACAACCATCTGATCCCCACCAGCGTGGTCCCTAGGGCAGTATGTTGCTACACAGAATCTGTCAGCATTGCATGCTTTGTAGCTGGGCAAGCCAAGTTAAATGGCTGAGTGGTGGTCACTACTGAGATCATTATAAACATCATTTTCTCTTTTGTGAAGAGCAAAGTGAAGAACACAGAGAGGAAAAAGCAGTGGAAAGACAGAGGGAAATGGCATCAGAAACCACAAGAGGGGTAGAAGCCCCCCATTCTCTGAATTATAACCAGTGGATGTAGAGTAAGAGAGCTAAGTGAAAGGAGATCAGAAAAGAGTGAAGGACAACAGCAAGCAAGACACAGCAAGAAAAGGAGAGTGTAAACTTTCAGCAAGCGGGTCAGAGAATGCAGAGATGCAACCCTGCAAACTCCTGGTTTAGTCTTTGCATTTCTACATCGTGCTTCTCCACAGAGCTGATGCAGCAGCAATGAGGCAGTGCTGGGTGAGGGACTCTGGCACAATGCAAAGAGGCATCCATTCAGAGCAGCTCTAGTGCTCTCATAGAATCATAAAATTGCTTAGGTTGAAAAGACCTTTGAGACCCTTGAGTCTGAATCCACCTCTCTACAATGTCCTATCTGGTAGTTGACTCTTTTTCTTCAGCATAAATAGCCCCAGCTCCCTCTTGCCCAGTTGCTACAGCCCTGGAACAAAGCCTGTGGAGGAACATTTGCCCCAAAGGTGGGCAATTTTGTCACCAAGAGAATGACCTTTGGAGGGGGGGATGCGGCTGTGTGAGCTGCTACTGAGGCTTTTCCATGCTTTGAGTGATGGGCAAATGCCTGGGGAGCTCAGCAACAGCACAGGACAGACAGTGAGGCTCCAGTGCTGCGGCACAGGAGCGGAGGTGAGGATCACTTCTGTGCCAAACTGCCACGAAGATTCAGTGGCACTGTTTGGTTTTTCAAATGTCATTTACATTAGCATCTGATAATTGAATCAGTAGCACTCTGCTGAAAAGGTTAAATTCTGCCTTTTAAAAATTAAATCGGCTCTTAGCTGTCAGCACAGTGATGCCCTCCTGTTGCCTCGAGAACAATGAAACATTGGCATATTGGCATATCCATCGCAGCGCTAGGGAATGCATTAACTCCGTTATTTACGGCCGCGTTGTGCCACGAAGAGCCGCACCGTGTAATTGAGGGCTCTCTGCTGAATTCGTTGCATGTAAAATCCACGGGAATTATTAACACAGCCCATTTCCATAATTAAAAGATTTCCTACGATATCGATTTGAAGACTCCCTAGCTGCTGGGTGTTCCTCACAGGCAAAATTTTATGAAGATTTAAATGCAAGAACAACAGAGTGTTTATGCATAGCGAGTATTTTTAATTAGACCGGTTGATAAGAGTTGGGAAAAGCAATCAAAATAGCTGGGTTCAGAGACCCTTTTAGGTGGTAAATGAGAGCTTCATTTGCTTCTGACCACAAAGAGCTGTGCAGCATTGCACTCACAGAGTGATCCCTACCTTGCTCTCAGTGACATAACCAAGCAATTAACGCTATAACAAACCATTCCTAGGAGCTGTTGGTTTCTGGGGGTAATTCTTACTGATGTGATGTTCCCTTCAGAGTCATCCTGAGGTAATGGTAATATCTGGATTATTTGCAGCAAGCCAATCAATAAACATTTTCTTTAATTGGAAGTTTTGCAGTTTTAGATCACTTCTGAAGTCATAGAATCGTTAGGGATTGGAAGGGACCTCGAAAGATCATCTGGCCTGATCCCCCTGCCACAGCAGGATCACCTAGACCAAGTCACACAGGAACAGATTCATGCGGGTCTTAAATGTCTCCAGAGAAGGAGACTCCACTACCCTCCTGGGCAGCCTCTTCCAATGCTCCATCACCCTCACTGTGAGAAGTTCCTTCTGATATTGATATAGAACCTCCTCTGTTCCAGCTTGCACCCATTGCCCCTTGTCCTGTCACAGACAACATTGAGAAGAGCCTGACTCCATCCTCCTGACACCCACCCCTCACATATTTAGAGACATGAATGAGGTCACCCCTCAGCCTCCTCTCCTCCAAGCTCAAGAGACCCAGCTCCCTCAGCTTTACCTCATAAAGGAGGTGCTCTACTTCCTCCATCGCCTTCGTTGCTCTATGCTGGACACCCTCCAGCAGCTCTGTGTCCTTCTTGAACTGAGGGGCCCAGAACTGGACACAATACTCCAGATGCAGACTCTCTAGTGCAGAGTAGAGGGGGAGAAGAACCTCCCTTGATCTGCTAACCACCCCCCTTCTGATCTTCCCCAGGATGCTGTTGGCCCTCTTGGCCACAAGAGCACATTGCTGGCTCATAGTCATCCTGCTGTCCTCCAAGACCCCTGCCAGGGGATTGCAGGTAGCATGGAATAGTGCTTAAACGACTACTGGTGTGTCTGAGAATTCTTGGGGAGGCTGTCATGCTACTTTACCCTTTCTGTAACTCTGGAAACAACCTCCAGCACCGTGCTGTTTGAAAACTCTAAGCTGTATCTTGCCCTTAAAGTGCCTTGAGTCTTTCTTGAGACTCGCTGCCCAAAAATGAATGCCCTTACAGAGGGCTTTAAGCAGTGATGGCTGTGCATTTCTTTGTGAGAAGGCGGATCCTCACCTCTTGTAGGTGGGGGTGAAAATCAATGCTAGCAGCAACCAGTGAGCGTTCTCTCTCTTCACTTGCCTGGAGAGTTCACGAATCCTTCCCTCCAAGTGCTGCAGGAGAGGATTTTCAGGAGGCAATAAATAAATGTTGATCCCTCTGGTTAATACGGTTAAGGTCAAAGAGATTTGATCTGGAGCTATTTAAAATACTCTTAGCATGCAGACATACTGCTGTCAGTAGTGCTAAGTGCCTTAGCTTGCTGAGGAGTGTGTACAAGCCTTATGAAACTATTCTTAAGTATTCTGGTTACTATATTTAGTCCTGGCTCATAACAAGACAAAAAGCACTTAGCTAAATGTAGTCCTGAAGTGCTTAATCCAGTTAAGAATATTTTGTCCTTAGGTGTCTTCTACTAAGACTTTTTGTTGCTCAGTGTCCTGCTGCATCATGCAAAAAGCTTCTCTTTGTGTCTGGGCCTGTGAATTCTTCTATGGCCAGTTCTTTATGGGGAGGGAGATGCTGCAGAGAGATCTGGACAGGCTGGGTCAATGGGCAGAGGCCAGCGGGATGAGGTTGAACAGGGCCAAGTGCAGGGTCCTACACTTTGGCCACAAGAACCCCCAGCAGAGCTACAGACTGGGGGATGAGTAGCTGGAGAGTGGCCTGGCAGTACTGGGTGACAACTGGTTAAAGATGAGCCAGCACTGTGCACAGATGGCACAAAAGGCCAATGGCATCCTGGCTTGGATCAGCACCAGTGTGGCCAGCAGGACTAGGGATGTGGTTCTCCCCCTGTACTGGGCACTGGTGAAGCCTCCCCTTGAGTACTGGCGGTAGTTCTGAAAGAGATTGAGGTGCTGCAGTGGGTCCAGAGTAGCTACGAGGCTGAGGAAGGGACTAGAGGGAAAGTCTTTTGATGAGAGGCTGAGGGAGCTGGGGGTATTTAGCCTGGAGAAAAGGAGACTCAAGGGAGACCTTGTACCTCTCTATGACTACCTGAAAGGAAGTTGTAGACAGGTGGGGGGTCAGGCTCTTCTCTCAGGCAACTAGTGGCAGAATGAGAGGGCAGGGCCCAAAGCTGTGCCAGGGGAGGTTTAGGTTGGATGTTAGAAAGTCCTTCCTCATGGAAAGGGTTGTTAGACACTGGAATGGGCTGCCTAGGGGGGTGGTGGAATCCCCATCCCTGGGGGTGTTTAAGACTGGATGTGGCACTTAGTGCCATGATCTGCCTGATGATGTTAGGTCACAGGCTGGGCTGGATGAGCTCAGAGGTCTTTTCCTCTCAATAATTCTGTGATTCTGTTAAAAACTTGAACTCTGCTGTTTACTGACAATATCTCACATATTCAGTGAGGGTGTCCCACTGGGACTGGCCTGGGAAGCTTCATTCATTTGCCCATTGCAGAGTGGACTTCATTTTGCCTTGGTGAGCATTAACTGGACTGTTGTCTCTCAGTGACCAAACAGCTTTCTTCAATCTACTGCTACTCAAGCATTCTGGGAGGGCACCCACACCTACAAGATAGAAAACCTGTCAGGCTTTCCATAAATTTTTAGTGGTCTGACAACCTGTAGGCTGAATGTATACGGATATAAGTCCATATGTAAACAGAAATGCTTCCTGAAAAATTGTGATAGATCTGTTTGCCTATCCACAAGCATTTTTATTATAATAATGTGACTCTGCTTTAAACAAGAACTTTTACACGTCTACATATCCCCAAAGCTGTTGAGTTAGTTAAAACTTATGTATGGGTCATTCTTGTAGCGAGGAAGCAATGAGGATCCTGATTAAATAGCTCTGACCCATGAGGTACAACAAGGGTCAGGGTAGAGTCTTGCATCTGGGCAGGAACAACCCTGGGGACCACGATAAGTTGGGGACTGACTTGTTGGAGAGCAGTGCAGGAGAAAGGTACCTGGGGGTCTTGGGGGACAGCAGGATGACTATGAGCCAGCAATGTACTCTTGTGGCCAAGAGGGCCAACAGCATGCTGGGCGGGGATCAGAAGGGGAGTGGTTAGCAGATCGAGGGAGGTTCTTCTCCCCCTCTACTCTGCACTGGTGAGACTGCATCTGGAGTGTTTTGTCCAGGTCCGGGCCCCTCAGTTCCAGAAGGACACAGAGCTGCTGGAGGGTGTCCAGCATAGAACAACAAAGATGAGGAAAGAGGTAGAGCACCTCCCTGATGAGGAAAGGCTGAGGGAGCTGGGTCTCTTGAGCTTGGAGGAGAGGAGGCTGAGGGGTGACCTCAGTCATGTCTCTAAATATGTGAGTGGTGGGTGTCGGGAGGATGGAGCCGGGCTTTTCTCAAGGTTATCTGGTGACAGGATGAGAGGCACTGGGTGCAAGCTGAAACAGAGGAGGTTCCATATCAATATCAGAAGGAACTTCCCAGTGAGGGTAATGGAGTGTTGGAACAGGCTGCCCAGGGGAGTCATTGAGTCTCCTTCTCTGGAGATGTTCAAGCCCCGTCTGTATGTGTTCCTGTACAACTTGGTCTGGGTGATCCTGCAGTGGCAGGGGGATTGGACTGGATGATCTTTTGAGGTCTCTTCTGATCCCTAGTGATTCTGTGATTCTATGGTGGCTCAATATGGTGACAGACAAGATCACACTCTCCTTTTGAACTAGGATAAACCCTTGTAACTTGACAGTGTGATGACTGAAAGAACCGAAGCATTGCAGATTCACTCTGTTCAAACACGCTACACACGTGTTGTTTCCAGTTGCATCTTCACTGGGGGTGTGGGGAGCTGCATAACATTTTCCCTGGAAGTTCATGTTCCAGATCAAAACCAGTTGCTTCATCTC
>VZRI01006049.1:0-28721 GCA_013397515.1 Upupa epops
TGCGAAGTTAATTATCTAGCGGATACGTTCTACACTCAGCCATTTCTCACCACTACACAGTAACTGGAAGGAAAGGCATTTTTCTTTCCTGTAATTAATGCACACAGAATGTATTGGGGAAAGCATCAAGGGTTATCTCTTGCTTGGAGGAGCATGCGTTCGAGGAGAGTTATTAGCCATCTGAGCAGAGAGAGGCCCGGAATGCTGGGAAAGACAGAGCTTGTCCAACTCCTGAACTTAGGTAGAGGGATGAGCTCTTCCCAAAGCCAGAGGATGGGTTTGGAAGTGCTGTCATGCAGCGGAGTGAGGCCACACGGGGCCCAGCATAGGGACCTCTGCTCCCACTGACTGCTTCCCTGTGCAGGGCAAAGGAAACTACCAGCCTGAAGAGAACCAGCACTTCAGTTTGCAGGAGCTGAAGCTGCGGTTTTCTGGCTGGCAGCCTGTGCCTGGTAACTGGTTCTACTTACAACAAGCAGAAGCCACTGTTGTTCTCAGGCTAGAGTTTCCAAGTACCTCCCGGAGGCAGGAGAACACAAGCAGCCAGGCTCCCTGATGCCTTCCCTCCCTGCAGGCATCCCAGCCCCATCTGTACACCCTGAGCCCACCAGCCAGAGGCACTGCAGGAGGGGACTCAGTCAGCTCTGATGCCTGAATGAGCCAAAGTGAGCACTCAGCTCCCTCTTAAAGCCCCATTTCACCTTTTCCCCCCCCTCAACACCTAAAGCAGAAGCAAAAGCCTCGCAGCGTCACACTCCATGCTGGCCATGGAGATCCTTGGTAGATACAGAGGGCATCTAGTGAAAGCAGGAAAACAATCACCAGCAAGGATGTCAGGGAGCTTTGAGGGGGAAGGGGCTCTTCCTTCTGGATGCTGGCAAAGGGCAAAGAGGCAGTGGAAGGGAGCACCCCCTCTTTTTGTCTCTGGTGGGCCTGTGTGGCTACTAGCATACTGATGGGGCTGGCATGGTGCCATCCTGTGGGAGCACAGGGCTACAAGCAAATGAAATCTGCTTTAACATTAAAAAGAAAAACTGTTTTCATATGGTCTCACGGCAGAGGCGAGACACGTCCCTCCATCCACCACCAGCTCTGCTCCTGCCCTCTGCTCTGGGGAAAGCAGTCTGGAGGAAGCTCTCCCTGTGATGGGGTCTTATTTGACAGTGGATTTGAGTTCTGACCATGAAGGGACTTTTGGAAACCACCTCTATATGCAGAGGTTCCCACATCCCTCCAGTGGCAAGAGTCTCCAGAGGAGCCCGTGCCACAGCTGTACCACAGCAAGAACCTACCTATCAGACAGCTTCCTTACAGTCTCCATGCTGGTGCTGGGTATTTCTCTGCAGCTATCCCTGCTGACATCCCTTTCTGAATGAAGAAGAAAAGGAAAGCCTTGAGGGAGCTCAGATTCCAAAGATCCCCCTACCTCCAGGGAGACAGAGCCGTGACCCCTAACAGCACTGCACAGCTGGTGCCCATCTCCTCCTGCTTTCCTCCTTGATTAAATTCGCTGCTCATTTACTGCGGTAATTCTATTAGGAAGGTGTAAGGCAGGACACAGGAGTCCCTTGGAGGCTGCTAATTGTTGCTGGAACGCAATTTACATCCATTCTGGCTGTAATTGAGAGAAGCAGCTGATTCTACAGCCCGGCTGGGGGCTGCAGCTAAGACAAAGTGGGGCAAAACCCCAAACCACGGCTCAGGCTGGGGTGAATTAGCCACCTCCTTAATTAGCCAGGTGAGAAGGGGGTGTGCGTGTGCCATTGGAACACACCTGTTTTGTTTTCCATGGGAAGGTGGCAGAGCTCACTGGTGCTGATGAGTTAAGTCCAATATGTAAAGCAGGACTGGGTTCTTCTAGGTCTCCTTTTCTGCTGGGGCAGCACCTGGGGACAATGGCTGCAGCTGGAGGAGTTCAAACTCTGTTTTGCCTCCCAGGAGTCCCCAGCCCTGGTAGGTTTGAGACCTGTGCCACCTCCAGATTGAAGCAGAGGGTCCTGCTTTTCCTGCTGCCTCACATTCTGCTCCCTCAAATCCTTTAAATCCAGTGGGGACTTCCAAGGTTCCAGGACCTGCAAGAGTCTTGAGAGCTTCACTCAGAATATTAAAGATAAGAAATTATGTCAATTCTGGTTTCCTCTCCTTGTCAGAGACATCACCAAGCCTCCTGCCCGCTTTCTCCTCTGGTGACATTATCTGAGATGAGCATGACTGGTGATTTGAGAAGTTTGGGGCCTCACTAGAGCTGTTCCTGTTGAACAAAAAGAGCAGTTTCCTACACCCTCTTCTTTCTTTTTCTTTCCTTGCTGGAAGAGCATCAAGTGAACTTTGGGGCTCAAGGATCAAGAGATCGCTAAGCTTGAGCACCCCAGCTGTGTACATCCCCACCCATGACCTGCAGCTCTGCTCCTCAGCACAGGGCCAGCAGGAGGCTATTTTTGTGCCTTTAAAATTAAAAGGAACAAAATGAGGGGAGAAAAAATATTGCGTGTGAAGTGAAGCAGCTCAGGAAAGTTAATGGAGCCAAAATATCTGCTCACAAGATAGCTGGAGCTGTCGGGAGCACCCCAAGGAGTTAAGTTATTTAGTGGAGGATTCAGAAGGGTGAGGAGGAAGACAACACCAGCTCTGGGTGCTCATTAAAGCCTAAAGGAGAACACAAAATTCATTACAGAGGGCAAAGGCACCATCTATTTTTAATCAATTCTCCTGTTGGGAGAGACTTCCCACGTCGCTGCAGTCACTCCTGTCGTGAAGGATGGGCCAAAATCCAGCAGGTTGTACCAAACCCCAAACCAGAGCACCAGAAAACTAGTTGTTAGAGAAATGAGCTGCCCTTAACACCTCCTTTGCCTTTTCTTCTGTAAATGGATTGGGCGAAGGGAGAGAAGGTGGGCCAACGCGAAGGGTGTGTGGCTCAAGGGTATTGCCCAGGATTTGGGAACCATGGCAGACAGCTCCTTGCAGCATCTTGCTCCCACATCTTGTTAGCAGAAGAACAGAAGGAGGAAAATCTGTTTGCAGGCAGTCTTGGTCCCACGTGCCTTACAGCCCTCGGGTAGATGCTAGCCCTGGAGCTGCTGGACCCCACGCTCAGCTGGGACATCTGGAAGTCACTGAAGCCATACAGCTTCTCAGGGTTGTGCGTTTTGAAAGCTGGTTTCTGTTCCTGTGGTCGCCCTGAAGCTGCAACTAGCCAAAACTCACCAGAATGCTGTCTCTTGACACACTAGACCCATCCTGCAGCAGTGTGCACAGCCGACGGTCACAGTGTTTCCCAGCAGGACTGTCCACACAGCCCCAGGAGAGCCAAATATCCATCCAGCATGTGGGATCTCTCCAGATACAGACGAGATGAGACTCAGCTCCAACTATGAAGGGCTGAGAACTCCCAGACCAGCATGGTTCCATTTGTGCTGCATCCTGAGAAAGACCATTCCCAAACCAATGCCATGCAAATTAAATCCCCACACAGAGCACGTAGCCTCAGCCGGTGGGAAGGCAGTGAGTTTCCATGCTGCATTAGCTCTGCCGCATCCTTCAGAACCGTTTCCCGCAGCCTCCTCCAGCTGCCTCCCTAGCAGACAGTCATCCCCTTGCTCTCCTTCCAGTAAAAGGCTTTTGTGTCTGGAGAGAAAGACTCAGCAAGCCTTTGGGGGGATAAAGCACCAGGATTTTGCATCTCAAGCTTGACCTCCCCCTGCCCTCCACTTCTACCTTTCAGCAGCTTGAGGTACAAGGCACCTGGATGCCGTCCATGCCTGTGTCAGCACAGCTGATACCTCTATCCTCAACATTTGACTATTCAGCAGCTCAATTACAGATGGGTCCATTGTGCTCCAGGCACAGTCATGGGTGCTTTGAGAGGGCACTGCACTGCCAAAACACCATCGAGTATAAGGCAGCAACTCCTAACACACCTTGCTGCAAAGCTCTGCTTTCTGCTGATACCTCCCTCCACTGGAAGCCCTGAGGAGCTCCAGGGGAGCTGGATGTCTCCCATGGATAGGATGCAGGTAGCTAGCAGGCAGCATATGTGGTATCAGCTACTGGCTGGAGATGTTTCTCCCTAGCAAAGAAGTTCACAAATCCTTTGCAAGAGCCATGGGTGCTTCCAGCCTTCTAGGGGAAAAAAAAAAATAAAAAAAAATCAAACTACCACCAAGCAGCCCCATCCACACTGTATTCTACAGCCCTTTTCCTATAGAAACACAGTGCTGGTGTCCACTTGCCTGTACCCAATACCAAATGCACAGCTGCAACGGGTCAATGGCTAGGAACAGCAGAGGTTGTGGCTCCCTCCATACCCCCTGAAGTTGGCAGAGACCACTCGATCGCTGCCTTAGGAGGCTGGATGCTTTTTTTGGTGCCAAACTACTCCACACATCAGACTCTCACATTTGAAGCTGTCGTTTTGTTGCCTGTTAGGGGAGAGAATATGGTAAAGAGCAGCCTGGGTTCGCAACACAACTTCTGCGAGAGACGGGACACGTTTATTCTCCCCATGCCAACTTCCACATCAAACTCATTTTCTTTTTCTGAGCCACAAAAGAGAACGATCATTCTTCCCTCCCTCCCCGCTGCAGCTGTGCCCGGCTCCCTGCAAAGATCCCAGACAGTTCTTCTGTCTCGGGGGCATCCTCAGGCCCCCAAGCTGGATGGCAGCTGACGCTTCTGCTCTGGCACCAGCCAGTAACACCAAAGAACTGGAAAAATGCTGAGCGACCCGATCTCAACACCTCACGTCAGTTGTAAGCGCTGTCAGGTTGCTTGGGGAAACAACCAACACGTTAAGGATTCTCGTCTTTTCAAAATCAACCTCTGCCACACAGGAATGTTTCAGCGTCTTGGAGTTTTCCTGTTTGATTGTCTCTCGGAGCACAGCAATCAGGGAATTGTGCGCGGTGTCGGAGAAAGTTTAGGCTGAGCCGAACCCCTGCGTCTCCACAGCTAAAGGGCCCCCGCGTCCCCTCCCCCGGGCTGGGGATACTTAGCTAGACACAGACCTAGGCTCGGGGTTAGTGCTCTGCAGAGTCAGCCTGGGAGCTGCGTCGTTGCTGGGTTGGTTGACCTTGGTTTATTAGGTTTCTTTCCATTATAGACATTATTAAAAAAAATAATCTTTACAATAATACATTTGTCAGTTGTTGTTGCCATGAGAGCAATTGAGAAATTAAAGGGAAAAGAGGAAATGAAGAAAATCCACACGGTCCATGTGTATGGTTAGGTGTATACACACATGTAGGCAGGTACAGGTGAACAGTAGACACATACACTGTATGTGTATATAGAAAAGAGAGAAGACAGGAGCAGAGCGTAGAGGTTTTGAACCGCTGACGGGTCAGACACCATCCAACCCCAAATTTATAACTGGATGAAGAATAAAAAAAAGGAAACATCTTCCTCTCAAAGCGACAGATCGAAAACAGCAGGACAACTTCACCTTTTCTTTTTCATTTTGAAACACTTGTTGACCGTGGGAAAGAGCAAAAACTACCCCAACAACAACGTCAAGAGCTCGAGGGAGTCCCCTTGGTGGATACAGAAATTCCTGTTGGTACATCCACCACGGGATGCTCGCTCGCGGGATCCTCTCTCCACCAGGGTAACCGCTGCTGCGAGTAACCTTTGCCAAAGCATTGCTGGACGTTTATTATCCCTCCCTCCCCAGTGCCACTTGCAGCTCTGGATTCCTTGTTGCAGGGCACTTGTGGGGATTTCAAGCCATGAACTCCTGCGCCCAACGCACCATGTAAGACAGGAAAGACCCAGAGACATGAAAAATGAAAACGGGAGAACGTTCCCAGTGTAGTGAGAGTCCTCCTGGCACCTGGTGCACTGGGGCCTGCCATCCCTGGCGTGTGAGTCTTGGGCTCCATCTCTTCCTCATTGCCACAGCAGGAACCAAGGCGAGAGCGAATGTGCCAGCAGGTGCTGCAGGTGCCAACACGGGCAAGGGTCCTGTCCCACCGGCTGCTGCTTCCTTGGTCCTCTATAACTCCAGCATCAGCAGGAGGATGGGTGCAAGGGGCAGCATCCCGCGCACCCTGTGTCGGCTGCCATCCGCCTTCTGGTCAGTGAAGGTCTTCTGGTCTGGCATGATGTCCGTGGTAAGCTGGGTCTGCGGGCAAGGGGAAAGAAAGGTTTCAGCAGGGTCTTTTTCAGGGGGAAACCATCCAATCTTTGAAAAAGCTCGTTTGTACCTTCTGTTCAGCAGTTCCCAGCATGGTGCTTCTCTGGCACGCTCTTCCCAAGACATGTGCAATGGCAAAGATCCCTCAGTCCCAGAAGCACCCCCCACCCCCCTCACCTCACTCCTCCTCTTCCCAAAACGTACCTCTGAGTAGCACAGGCTCTGCTCTTTGGACTTGTTTAGCTTTGGTCCATGCTCCTGGGGAGGAAAAAGGAAGATCTAGGGAAGGTCTTTGCACCTGAGGTTGCACCCCAAGGTTTGGGGTCTCCAAATTCCCCTGGGAGCTACTAGGCATGGGGCACTGGAGGTCATGACTCAAAGCACACGTGGAATTCAAAACCACCTGGAATGCAAGACATCTTCACTCTGAACAAGGCAGAGCAGGAGAAGTTGGTCTGGAGCAGCTACACCAGTCCAGCTTGCCCTGGGCACAGCACTGTGCCAGACAGGGCACAATGGCCCAAGTGAGGGAATAGGATGGGCAGGGCATGGATCGCTCCCTTCCCTACATCAAAACCCCCAGCAAGTGCCCAGACCTCTGATTACCAGGGATGGCCAAACCCCGTTGGGCACCCAGGTACCCACACTGCATCCAGACTGACACCTGAGCAGGGCTTTTTGCTACCTATGGGCTGCAGCTTATCTCCTGTCTGCTGGACTCAACAAGGGTCCAGATCAGTGCTCCCAGTTTGAAGCTGTGCCCAGGTTCAGGTCCTACCTGTACAGAGGTGCAGGTTGTGATGATGCTCATGTCATACATGGTGTTGCTGTCGTTGATGTCATCTGGCAAGGCTGGACTCTTCTCCATCTTCGGTAGCAGCGTGACAGGGTGCAAGGGATTCTTGGGAGAGATGTTCACATCAGTGCCATTGCCAAAGGCTTGGATGGCATTTCCTGGGGGGGGAAGGAGACGATTAGTCTGGGGGAAATCTGCACCCCGGTGGTAAGGAGGGGGGCAGGGAAGTGTCTTACTGAGACATGGGTTTTCTGTGAAGTCTCGTAGGAACTTCTCACACTCTTCCTCCATGTTCCCACTTCCTCTGCAGGAGCACCAGGGTGAGATGGTGATGCTGGTAGTGCTAGCGTCTACATAGTTTGGCGTCATGTCAAAGCCTGATCCCGCGGCAGGAGAAAGAACAGGGATGAATAGCCACCATAGTGAGAGAGACTCTTTCCCATCCCAACTTCCCCAGCACTCACCAATGAGCCCTGTATAGGAGCCCAGGCAGGCCTGATAGTTATCCCCAGGACAGCTTGTCATGGATTGGGAGGGAGCCTGGCAGTTGGTGTGGAAGTCAGCCAGTCGGGACCTGGAGGCAGAGCAGGGGGGAGATGAATGGGATTTCACCAGCATGGTACACCTCAGCATTTTTAGAAAATAAAGGTGAGAAAAGAGGTTAAAGAGACAGAGTGAGGAGACCTAAACGATATCTAGACTCAGAAGGTACAGCTGCTTGTTTCACCTCCAATGGTCACAGCGAGGTCTGCTCATGGGTGAATACACACTGGGGATAGCCAGAACTGTAGTTCCTTCATCCTTTACTGCTCCCTACCCCATCCAAAGCACAGCACACCATAAACTTCACAACCTCGTTTGGCCATGCTGCTCCCAGTGTCACTGATTGTAAAATTTCACTGTCTGTTTTCATCTAAGTGTGAAAGCTTAGAGTGCAATTAAAACGCCTGAGGTGAGAAAGAAAAGAAACTTGAGAGGAAGCCTTGCAGAGATCCCAGGGCTTTTGATGTTCATGCCCTACCCGACCTCCTGCCAGATCTAGCTCTGCAGCAGAGCAAAAGCAAAAAGGGAAGAGAAGAGGGGAACAAGCAGGACCAGGGGCAGTAAGACTAAACAAGAGCAGATTTCCACTCCTAACCCAAATATCAGCCATTACCTCTTCTCATCTTCTCTGTCTCTCAGGTTTTTTCTTGAGATGAGCCAAATGAGGCAGACTGATAAAAGAAATGGGAAAGATGTAGAAGAGGACAGACAGATGGACCAGGTGTACAAATGGATTGGCTGCAGTTTTCCAGACTGACTCAGGCATTAAACAAAGAGGCACAAGGCTGAATGGTGGCCCGTGCTGGAGCTTAATCACAAGGAAGAATTGCTGCAAAGCAGCCAAGTTGCTGACACTGGAGACAAGACCTTGCTTTTCACAGCAGAAAATCATCTTGGCTCTTTATCCCCCAACTTCTCATACAGAGAGAAGGCATACGTTATTTTCTTGAGCTTCCTTTTCCTTCCTTCTTAATTAAATGTCATCTTTGTCCAACCAGCAACTGAATCATCTAACAGCACCTGCCTGAAGCCATAAAAACTGATGAAAATAAAGAAATTGTGATTAGGTGGGGTTTTTTTAATAAGAATGATGTATTTTCAGATGGTTTTGATCACATTAAATAGAGGAACAAATGAAGCAGCGCAAATGATCTACAGCAATGTCTTACATTCACCCAGTGCTCTTCATCAGAGTGGATCTCAAGTGCTTCCATGGGGAAAGGAACTCAGAGGAACAAGGCACGGATGCTTGCACCACAGCATGCAATGCTCCACGCATGAATGCAGCAGTTTCCTGGAGACTTTTGCTCTTTCTAGCCCTTGTGACTGTACTTTTTCCAAGTCACAGGGTTTCCCAACCACCAATGAAACCATCTTCAGTGAAGCAGCTGAGCCTCTTCTGGGGACAGCCTGGTCCTATGGGGAGCAGAGCATCACCCTGTAGGAAAATCTAGCAGAGCCAGGTGGTTTGGCAAGAGCCACCCATGGCCCTAGTATCTTCTTTTTGCTGCTTCCCAGAGCTGGGCATGCAGGTCACAGTCAGTTTTTGCCTGCTGACAGTCTGTCAGCAGCACAAACCAGATTATTTTCCCACTTCCACAGCTGCTTGACCCACTTACAGCCTCCCAGCAGGCTGCAAATTCCCAGGGCAACCTCTTCGTGTGGTTTATTCAAGCACTCCCAACAAGAAGGCAGGATTCCTGGGCACTGCCATACCCCATGGATGCTAATAAATAGCTGTAACACAACTGACATCACCTTGGGGAGAGATGCAATGGTGGGGTGGTGTCTGGGACAGCTGCTCTGTGACACGTGGAAGGAGGACTGTCTTGGGCTAAGCACTGATTTCAGAATCAGAAAGGGGATTCTGCTGCTCTCCTCAGGCATGTGAGAATTAAGAAGCAAAACTTTTCCCCCCTCCTCTTTTGTACTGGAACCTAAACTCTTCCATCCCAGGAATGGGTTATTTTCACCAGACTCACAATTATTTTCTTCCCAAATGACTGAACACGTGAAGAAAGAACTCCCCATGGAAGTGGTGCAGAGGCTTGGGGGGCTACCTCATACCCCCGCTCTGGGAGCTCAGCTCTCAGCATAGAGTCTCCTTTGCTGGAGCTGTGCATGAAGCTCAGTGGATGCAGAAATGCTTTGCCCAGGGACATCTGCAGCAAAACCCAGCCTCTGGGATGAGGGTTTACTGCCCATTAGTAAGATGAGAGTAGAAAGAAGAGTCTAGGGTTGTTTGCCACAGAGCAACAAAGCTCCAGCTCTTCTCCTTTTACACAATCCCCATTGAAGGGAAGAGACCTGGACTCCCTCCTCCTCCCCTCTGCAGGAAGATAAATAAAGTTTCCGACAGCATTTTCCCCTCTCCTCAAATGAGAGGCGAAGGCACGTCAATTCTCTTAAAGAGCTGTGGCAAGTTCATCACCGAGCGCCACAAAAATTTGTCACGCTGCTCCCCAGGGCCCTGCTCCTGGCTTGCAGCATCCTCTAAGGCAAATGTTATTCTTTTCATAATACATGACAAGCCAGCTGGTAATCTTTCCAGAGTATCCAAGCCAGATGTCACTCTTTCCACTGTATACAATGAGTTTGCAGTCACTGAATGAGGCTCTAACTGCCAGGGACAAACCTTACTGGAGCTGGCCCACCGCTGCTCAGATTTCTGCTTTTAAGTGCCCGGGTGAAAAAAAAACAAAAAGCCAGTGAGAGGGAGCCAAGTCCATCTTAGCAGAAATAGGAGGAATTGGTGCCAATCCGTTGGCTGCCAGCTCAAGGCAGCAGGTGGGTCTGGCCAGTCTCCACCTGCAAGGGCCAGACTTGTGTTGGGAAGGGCTGGGCTGGCAGCAGGATTTGGTATAGGGAAGGAATATGATGGCACAGGGAGCTGCAGACCATGCCCTCAGCCGGTGTACTATTTTCCTGAAAGGCCTGCAAGTCCAAAAAGGAGTAAGAAACTGTTCAACAATATAAATTATATATATGCACGCAGATATATCCCATCCCGAGACCACTTCAAGAGCTGGATTTCAAAGTTAGAAGGTTACAAGCTGTTTTGCTTTGATGCCTTCAGAAAATGCCTTAGATTCCAGGGTGAAGAGAGCAACACAATATTAAGGGGAGGCAGCCCCTGGGCCTTAGTACTTCTTTCTCCCTGCCCAGCCGCAGGCACCTCCCTGCTACCTCCACAGTGCCCTACACTGTGCCCACAGTACCCTACAGCTACACCCCCCCATGCATATATCCCCCATTCAGGGCTGCAGAGACCACCCCCTCAGCTCTAACTCACCTCCTCACTTTGTTACAAGGTGCAGCTTGACAGCACTAGCGAGACTTCCTCTGTTGCTCTGACATTGGAAGTCACCTGCACAGCAGTGCACTCTTGATTTAGTTTTCAGCTCGTCAGTACATTGCAGGGTTTTTTTCCAGGAACAGATGCAAGAAGATGCCTAATGTGGTGCTAATTGTTCCCCATCACCACAGGCCTGTGAGAAGTCCAAGCCCAGTGCTGGTAATAATTTACCACCCATCAAAGCCAACAGAATTAGGCTCTTGGATATTTTGCACAGGATATACCCGAGACACAGAGATGGCTCAAAACATGGCTTTCACAGGCAATTTACAGGGACCAAGTAAAAATGGCCTTAATATACACGAGTACCAAAAGGTGGCTCAAAACTATTCCTCCCCCTTCCCTGCCGAGTTCAAGAAGCTGCGACGACATGCAAAAACTCAGCAAGACATGAAAAACCCACAAGGCCGTTGGGCATCCTCTCCCCAGCTCATCCTGCTGAGGAAGGCAGGAGGTGCCGAGACAAGAAAAACACTACCCTCAAACACCAAGAGCAGTGACCAGGTAATTCAAAAGAGCCATAGGATTGAAGATCAGCTCAAGAAATGAATGGGAAGCTGGAGCAAAACTGCTTTTTCGGAGTGACCCTCTACCAAAGCTACCAAGGAGTTAATGAGGGAGCAATTATTAAAACCCCTCAATGGAAATACCTGGTTCATCCAGGAGAAGCTGTCTGCCACCTCTGGACACTGGAGTCACCTGCTGTGGTACAAGCCAGGAAGCTTTTATTTGTGCTTCTACTGAACATCTGCAGTAGCACAGCATCTCCCGAGGATGGGCACTATTTTCCCAGCCCAAAGCCACCCCTCAAGCAGGAACATGGAGGGAAAATGAACCAGAAAGCAGCTATCAGACTCAGAACGAAAAACAGGTTGAAGAAATTCCCAGGTTTGAGTTAGCAGAGCCAAGCCAGGAAAAGGTTAAAAACAAAGGCGGACAAACCACCGCCAGACCAACCGCAGCGTCAGGAGCCACCAATTAACACGTTCAGTCCTAGAAATTCGTATGGGCAGCATCATGTTCTGATTCATCCCAGGTAAGTTCAGGTGAAAGACCGGTGGTTTTTATCCTCCTGCCTACACTCAAACCCTATCGTTACCCAGCAAGAGAAGGGAAGAATTAAACGCATGCATCATTTGATTTTAATTGAAGGACTGTTCTATTTCATTGAACTGCTAACTAAGCCGAACAGGAGATTGTGTTTACATAAGCAAACCCTGAGTCAGTATAGACTTGCTGTCACATTAAGTCAATACTTATGAGGGCTCTCTATTTAATTATTCAGTGTGAATTGACTTATTACTCCCTTAAGAGCATAGCCAGCCTTGAGCAAGGTGGCCATAGAACTGAGAGATCCCTCTGAGCTGCCTCTGCACATGGGTACCCAGAGGGTCTCAGGGAAGAAGTACCCGAAGGGTGCTGCCCCACTGTCATCCCTCTCAATAGCAGGAAGCCAAAGCCACCCACCTTTGCAGATTTGCTAATTTAAAGCCAGATTTCCCCAGAGTCTCAGCCCTGCTGCAGCTGCCCACCTGCCTCCAGATACGAGCATCGCTCCTCTCCGCCAGCTCCCAGAGCCACTGCTCAAACCAGGAAGACTTCTTTCCCTCTTCCCAGACTATGGGACGGCAGGGCAGCACCTCTGAGCTGCTCTCATTACAGAGTGTAATGAGCAAGCTGAGCTGCGCTCTGCTGTTTATCAAGGAGGCATCCAGTACAGATGGCATTTCATCCACACTGAACAAAGGGCATGAAGACAAGGACGTGGTTTAAAAAAAAAACACAACAAGCAAGCACAAACCCCAAACAAACGTCGTGTTCCTATCTCAGCAGGCACCTAATCAATACCAGGCTGGATCCTTTCCTTCCTTCACACCTGAGCCAAAGCTGTCTTGTGGGTCCCTGAGCAACGGAGCGAGGCTTTCCCTCCTTGCACCGCCATCCCATACCCGGCCTAAAAGAGGCTCTTCCTGCTGTGCAAAAAAGGACCTCCAAGACCTGCAGACACAGGGGCCCTGTGAGGAGCTGGGCAGGATCTGACCCCTCTCCTAGCCACAAATACACCCCAAACTGGGAGGAACACCTCAGGGAAACAAACCACCCCCCTGCCTTTGGATGCTGAGGAGCTACAGCAAGTGAAGGCTGGGAAATTCTTCAGCACCAGCATCACTCAAGCATGTAAGACCAGATTATTTGTGTTCCTGACTTGCTGATGCAAGATGAAAAAATAGAGCAAACTGCAGCTGCTGAAATCAGCTCTTTTCTCCCCTTCCCTTTCCCCTTAGCTGAGGTTAGTGTTTTGCAAAAGGTTTTCGTATTCTGGGAGCTAAAATCTGTCCATTGCAATCAGACACAAAGCTGGGGGAGTTTGTCAGGCTCCTCCATTGTGATGGGAAAAGCTTTCCAGCAGGAACTGCTTCACAAATTGCAGCAGTTGGAGCCTGATTAGTGCTGCTGTCCTGGCTTGGAGCCGGGCAAAGGAACTGGGAATTTTCAACTGCCTCACAGGTCAAGGCCATCTGAGTGGATTCATCTAGAGCAAACCCCAGAATGGGAAGAACACAGGTTTAGCGCTCCCCCTCACCAGGGCCTGTGCCCTCATAGGGACGTGCAGGAGCTCAGGGGCCACATCCCAGCCTGATAAGCACAGACAGCAATGGGAAATCCCATGGCAAACCTTTGCCTTGCCAACCAGCTCTGGCTGACAAAACATGGAGGAGCTAACACCCAACTATTGCGGGAAGGAGGACAGAGCCTACATGCTCCATGCATTCATATTCCTCCTCGCACCAGGTGATGAATTTGGCAGCAGCTGCTTGCCAGTGCTTTGTTATTTATAAATTCAGAGGGCCCTGGAGAGGCAGAAGAGCAAGAACAGACCTCCTTCTCACCAGCCTTGCAGACCGCCCTGACCCTGCACAGAAAGCTCCACGGTGCTTGGCAAAGGGGACACAACAACCAAACCCATCCAGGACACAAACCTCACCAGGCTTCTGCAGAAGAGCTGCACAAACTGCTCGCCTAGAGCTGGACCAACAGCATCTCAAGAGGTCCTGGAGGTGAACACTCAACATCAGGTGCAGTCCTGTCTGCTCCAAGCACTAGCATCACTGGCTGAGACCCCAAGCCAAACCCAATCTAAGTAACACTGGCAATCACAACTCCTGACAGAGTTTGCTTTGGGTCCTCAGACAGCCTAGATTTCATGAAGCTCCTTGGCCTGTGCTTTCCAGCCTCACTGGGTGCAGCTGAGGAACACCAGGGCTGTGAATAGAGGCTGCGGGAGAGGGGGTTCAGCTCTAAACTGGGAAACTATACTTGCAGCAAGCGGTAAGTCCTGCAACTCCCTGACCTCATTTGGGGCAGCTCTGGGATGGACAGACTCATTCATTGCCAGAGCTCTCTCCACTCCAAAAGCCAGGGAGAAAACAGACCCTCTCTCACCTGCAAGGCAACATCCACAGACTAAAATAAATAAATCTGTCCCCCTGAGGTAGAGCTGTGGGAGGGGATTTTCTCTTGCAAGCCCAGATCTGAGGAAAGCATCCACACACAGCCCTGCAAAATGCCCCATAACCGACAGCAAGCAACTGAGGTGAACACAAAACTCAGCAAACCCAAGACTGGCTACACAAATGCCACCTCTCCCCACCCACGGTGCTGCCAGAACACCACATTTCCACCTCGGAGCAAAGACTCAAAGCAGCTGCCAGGTGCCTCCCCTCTTCTGCCGTTTTTACCTTTTTCCAGTGCAGTTCCACCTTGTGCAGGAATGGGCTCATCATTAACGCTCAGCAGCTCTGTGGCCTCTCTGGTCCCCCCTACAGACTACTACAGGTCATTCCCCTCCTCGAGCAGATGCATCCACAGCATTTAATGTCTGAGCAAGCATCAGCTCAGCTGATGGAGAGGTGCTACCATTAATTTGGCTACAACTCAGCGCAGCAGGTATCTTTTATTCATAGGTATTGGCTTACTGTGCTACTTTTTGATAAAAAGCCACATTTCCCATGCTTCAAACACGTAACTCGCCGCCAGAAGACGACCTGAAGCTGCATTATTTACTTATTGCACCACCCGGCTCCGGGAAACTCCATCACCTTGACGGCAAAAAGGCCCTCCTCCTTGTAAGACACTGGTTCTTTACAAGGCTGATCCAGCCCCTGGAGGGTGACAGGAGGTTTTGTGCAGTATGAATAATGAGTTTCATAAGTAACCAAAAGCCTATCTCCTGACGTTGCTCTGCCATAGGGAAAACAATGGATTTCAGCAGCCTTCAAGTTTCACTGGGATTGCAGACAGCATCTGGAGGGATGATGCTCTTTGCAGGATGCTAGTGATCCTGCTGCTAGGGCACCTTTTATACTTTTGCCCTCCTCCCAGTCTGGGGAGATGGCACAGTCTCAGCTGGGAAGTGAAGCCAGCATGCTCCCCAAGGACTAGGCTCCACTGTTCACCACACAACAATCCCCACTGCTCTGGTTCTGCTCCACGTTTCCACTCCACTGCAGCCTCATAGGTCTGGGAGAGACACGAAAGGCAGAGCTGTGACTTCGCACTACGAGTTTCAGAGCAGATCAGAGTTTGGTGGGGTACCTGGTTGGCTTGAACCAAATGCAGCCCTACACAACCCCATGGCTTCACTCCACAGCAAGGAGGACCAATCTTCAGACCACACCGCAGGCCACTCTCCATCAGTAGCCAAAACCCATTAAAACTCTGCCTCATTTCACACACAGCATACAGCTGGCACTGGAGGAGATCCAGACAGCACGTGCCATGCAACACTGAGAAAATGCCACAGACACACTTAGAACATAGTCATGCAACACAGCCCATCTGGCCCCGCACAAGAACCTCTGACACAGTCCACAGCACCAGGAAGGCCTGGGAGAAGCCCACACAGAGCCCTTAAAGAATCATAGAATCATCAGAGATCAGAAGAGACCTCGAAAGATCATCCAGTCCAATCCCCCTGCCACAGCAGGATCACCCAGTCCAAGTCCAGGTGGATTTCAAACGTCTCCAGAAAAGAAGACTCCACAAACTCCCTCCAGGTGCCCCTTACCTGCAGAGGTGATCTGTCCGGCATGTGTTGCGCAGATCCAGACAGTTGGGCTTCTCCTTGTCCTCATAAGAGCAGGAGGGGACAATAGTTTGCCGCCGGCGCTCGGCACAAGCTTGATCTTTGCAGGAGCAGAAGAGCAGGCGGTAGGTGTACTCACTGGGGACGCGATCGAAAAACTGGCGCAGAGCCTTGTGGCATTTTCGCCGGCTGCAGTGCTCAGTGGCTGAGATCTCCTTGTTGCATGTGGAGATGTAGCCTGAGCGCAGGCGTTTGCAATTGTCGTTCAGGTTGCAGGCTTTGGCTGCATCAAGGCAGTGGTTGCTTTTGGAGTTGGTGGTGGGGTCCATTCCTGGCCATAGAGCAAGAGAGAGAAGGGCCTAGCATAGCTACCAAGAATGGAGGGATGCCCTCAATCTGCAGACATGCTCCAGGTAAGAGGGCTGACACTGATGTCACCCCATGCATCTCCGGCACAGCCTGTTCTTGCCCCACTGGTGGTGGGGGAGGGTGCTGGATGCACCACTGTAGTTCCCCTTGCTTCATCCTCATCACTCTGCTGTATTTGGAGGTCCCCCTCCAGCACAGAAAGGGTTAGTGCTCACCAACTGCAGCAGGGCAGGAACCTGGTCAGCCTTCAGAATAGAATTCATGCCATGAATTTACAGTATTATTTCTTTCCTGTCAATTATTCAGACGGAAATTATTATTCAGCCTGCTCCAAAGCAAAACAATCTGCTCACATGTGAAGGGCCTCCCCTCAGCAGCCACATCCTCTCCCAGGGATCCCCAAAACCAGTCAGAGACCCCACCAGGGCTCAACACTGCTCAGGCAGTGGCATTGGGGATAAGGTTGGCACAGGAGCCAAGCACCAGACAATCCCATATTCAGCCTAAGAATCCCAACCGTCAGCAAACAGGGCTGAGGTCAACCCATCGTGTGGGAACAAATGCTGCAATCCCTTTTTATTTTGTCAGTGATGGATCACCCTCGGCTGCCCGGGTGCTATTTCAGAAGCCATCTGACTGCTCCAGCAACCTCACCCATAATTCCCTCCCCTCCACAGCCCAAACCAGCTAAGCTCCTGGACTCCTCCCATATCTAGTGGGGAGGAGTCCCTAATGAGTGTACTTGTAAAGTGTTGATAATCAGCAAAGGCCTGGCAGCTGACAGGGCCAGCATTGGCCCCCGCCTCCCTCTGCCTTCCTCAGCCCCACTTCGGGACTAGCATCACTTTGGGGTGTTGTTTGCAGCTTGAGCAGATTTGTCTCACTGTCCCACAATTCAGCATGACCCTCCAAGTCAGGAGCTGACAACACTGCCTCCACGAAGAGGTTCTACTGAAAAATTAATCCCCACCAGTGCCATCCCATGCAAACCTAGCCCAGGTCCCACTGCCTTTCAGTGGCTGCAATGCTATGAGACCTCAGAGCTGAGGTGGGGTAAAGCTGTTTGGAGAGAACCCCTGAAATGCTAAGCGTGTCATCCACATGATGAACACCCTTGGTGCAGCTCTCCTGGGGGAATTCAGCAAGATGTACAAAACGTGAGCATTTTTGATGGTTTGTGAGTAGATCTGCTTTGAAAAAGAGTGCAAGGAGGTTGCCTGAGCCAAGAGAGACATCAGAGCTGATGGACAGTCAGAGGAATCCTCCTCCCTGCTTCTCACCCAGCCCTGTTTGGAATAAAAATAAATCTTTTAGGGCTTCACACCCTCTCTGTGCAGCCAAGCCATAAAGATGGGATGGAACAGGAATTGACATTTCACAGCAGGAATCCCCCAGCTCAGATGGTGCCACGAATCCCTTCACTGATGTCAGAAGAACAGTAGAGTAAAAAGACAGAAGCTAGGGGGACACATCTCTGTCTTCTACTTGCTCCGGGTTTTGGGGGGACACCCTGAGCCACTCTCTACATGTGGTGCGTCAGTGGCCACCCTGACTCTGAGCTGTGCGAGCCACTAACAGCCAGTGTGACAGCTCTCCAGCACAAACATGGGATTTGTGCAGAGTGCCAGCTTATTGTCTGATCCTCCAGAGCAGCATTGCTCCTGCCCTGCCTGAGACCTGCTGGGACCTGGATGCATTTTAATAGAGCCAGCGCTTAGAAGTGCAGTTCTGTAGAGCTCATTAATAAGGCACAAGCATAAAAATTTCATGAGGAGAGAAGGAAACAGGGGCCAAGGAGCTGGGGAGGGGATCACACTGGGAGACCTGGTGCCACCAGCTGTTGCTGCTACAGGATGGTATCAGGGGCAGAGGAAAAGAAGGGTGACGGGGAAGGCAGCACTGCTGCAAGCCCAAGCTGAGTCCAGGGGTCTGACACTCACCCCATGAGTGCTGCCACTCTGATGCCCACGTGGGCAGAAACACAGCACGTTCCAAAGTGGAACCTTTTCCTCCTTCCCTTTGTTTTTCGAAGGGCAGGCTCCGAGCACCCCTCAGCACTCCAAAAGATCTGCGCCGATGCTCTGCTCCATGGTGGGGTACAAAGATTCGTGGTGTAGGGAGTGCTGAGCTGTTCATTTGTCATGCTTGCTGGCAATGCCGCCAGCCCCCTCAGACCCTGGATCACTGCCCTCTTTGCTTACACAGCCCCTCCCTTCCAGAAAGGGAAGATAATCTCCCCACTACCCTCACAGGCAATCAGCAGAGTTAATGACAAACACCACCAACAGTGGCATGAACTCCAGTTGATGGTTAGGTGTCCTAGGGGGGCGGCCGCTTCCTGCTACCACTGCTCCAGCCCCACGGGAATCAAGAAGGGGTGGATGAAGCATCAAGGCTGCTCCCATGGCCACAGCACATCTCCAGAGCAAAACAGCTGTCAGTTCTACTTCCTGCCTATCCCCAGCCCCAAAATTGCCAGCCAGGCTTCCTTCTCCTTTAGCTTTGCTTTTATGAATAAATCCACCCGTGAGCATTTAATCCTCCGTTCCAGACACTCTCCTTTTCATACTTTCCAGCAGCTAAAATATTTCCTTGACGCTAATGTAATCCAGAAAGGCGTTCGGGAGATGGGAGGGGGTGGCAGTATCATTCCAAACCAGTGCTATCCTCCCTGAAGGGAGCCTGTCAAATTTGCCTCAGGAGCCAAAACCCACCCGGGTGACAGCATTAAGGGTATGCAGCAGCATCGGTCTCCATTGGGCTGTTCCCAGTGCACCGGGACTGCTGTGGTCAAGGGTTGCACAGACCAAGGTGGGGGGCACAGTATCACTGTGCATCAAAGGTGCCATGTGCACACCACGAGGTCTGGAAACCCCCAAAATGCTGCAGCAGTGGGTGACTTCTGGAGGAAAGGATTAAGAGAATAAAGAGCAAGAAGACAAGGCGTTGCTGACCCAATTTGAAAAAAGGGGGGTGGGGGTGGGGTGGGTGGCAGCACAGAGGGGTTGTCATGGAAATAAGACAGGAAAAAGAGTTTCTGAGGATGGCTAGGGAGTTTGGGTTCCCAGGAGGAGGATGCGGCAGCAGAGAGATGTTCCGAAGGACTCAGCATCCTCCTCCCAGCACTGTCCCACAGCTCTGGTCCAGGCCAGCCGCTCTGAGGCAGAACAGCCAACAGGGTTCCTGCCCTCATCTTTCCCCATATACATTCCTGAATCTTGCAGATGACTTTATATGAAGTGATAGATAGGCAATGGGAGGGTCTAGCACTCCTACCACACATGAGCACTCCACAGCTGTGCCGAATGCCATGACACTCATCTGTGCAAGCAGACAAGTCCCCAAGAGAAATGAGGGAATTCCAGGCTCTGCAGCCCACCTCAGCTATTTCTTATTAGCCCACAGCTGGAGGCAGCTGAGTCCAAAAAGTAAAAGTCTAAATCATTGCCTGGAGGGAAACAGGAAGCCTGAGGAGGAGGCTGGTGGCTTGGCTCTGTCATAACCAGGGTTCACCTGCTCCCAGCAACATCTGATGCTGCTGGAAAGGTCTGAAATAGAGAGGATCCCAAGGAACATCAGACCCTGGCAGTACTTGGTAACCACCCCCTCCAGCAGGCTTCACCATCCCATCTCATGGGTTGTGGGGAGATGCATGTCCAAACTGATGCTAAAGCATCAGATCTAGACAATGGAAGAAGAGATGGGCAGAAGAGTGTCTGCAGGAGCTGGAGGAGCGAAGTACCAAACCACACGGGAAGGAGCTGCAGGTTTTCCTTGCCAAGGAGCTTAGTAGCAGCACTACATTCATGGGCAAGAGGAGATAAAACAGTGGAAGCATGTTGCTTTTATTACCTGAGAAAATTGAAGCGAGTCTGAATATATCAGAGAGACGAGAGGTGACTGGCTCATAGGGAGAAGCTTCATAAAATTCTCCTCCTAGAGTGGAAGGGAAGGAAAAGAAAGGTGAGGAAAAGCAAATTAAAAACCACAGTGAATAACCTCAGGCACCAGCGAGGCTACAGCTGGATGCGGGCAACCCCCAGCACGGCAATCGTGATTCAGAGAGGGAAAAACAAGGAAACACAAAGCAAAGCCCATCTCCGACCAGCTCAGCTTGCTGGCTGGGGGGATGTAGCTGGTTGGGCATGTCTGTGCTGAGACAGCTGCATTCAGCTCAGCTCCTTCTGTGAGGCTGGTTTGGCAGCAGCTGCATTCAAACTCACCTAGAGCTGAGGGAATTTGCAAGGTCAGTGTTTGGTAACTCCATCCGCAGAGCCTGGGACAGTTGCAAGTGGGAAGCTCTGTGGTCTGTAGTCAACACTGGATTATTTTGTTCTTGTTGCCAATAAAAAAAAAAGCTTTTGCCTAGAGAAACCCCTCTGTAAGGGCTGCTTTCCACTTCACTCTGCCTCTAACATGGGGAGAACCTAAGTCCTTCAGTGGAGGAGTACAGACCCAACCAGAGACCCTCATCTTTTGAGCACCAGCATCTATCACTTTATAGAAGGAACCTGAGTACTGTCCGTCTGTCCCCAGTCTGGGAGCAAATCCCTTCTCTTCCATCTTTGATGTCAGTGTATCCCACATGCTCTTGCTCCCTGACCTTTGTAGAACTCCAGAAAAGGCTGATTTGAAGTGAGAGAGCCACAACTCTCAGGAGAGGAAATGCTGTCCTCAAACCCCAGCAGCCACAGAAGAAAACAATAATATATATCTGTAAAATCAATCAATGGCAGGACTTTGAAAGCCTCATAGTCAGAGGTTGCCCATCAGCCTGAAGAATCAATCTCTACAGTGCCTGGCTGCCCTCTCAGCGGGACCCCTGCCCACACTGGGTGCCCTGGGCTCCCTGGGGATGGACTCCAGCCTGATCCAGCCCACACCTGTTCATAGATTCACAGACTCATAGAATGGGTCAGGTTGGAAGGAACCTTAAAGATCATCCAGTTCCAAGGCCCCTGCCATGAGCAGGGACACCCTCCACCAGACCAGGACGCTCCAGGCCCCAGCCAGTCTGGCCTTGAACACTTCCAGGGAGGGGGCAGCCACAGCCTCCCTGGGCAACCTGGTCCAGGCTCTCAGCACCCTCAGCGTGAAGAACTTCATCCTGACTTCCAGTCTCAACCTCCCCTCTTCCAGCTGGAAACATTCCCCCTGCTCCTACCACTCCAAGCCCTTGCAAACAGCCCCTCCCCAGCTCTCCTGTAGCCCCCTTCAGGGACTGGAAGGCCGCTCCAAGATCTCCCCGGAGTCTCCTTTTCTCTCAGCCCCAATTCTCTCAGCCTGTCCCTGTAGAGAGGTGCTCCAGCCCTCCACTCATCCTCGTGGCCCTCCTCTGAACAAATTCCAAGAGGTCAATGTCTTTCATGTGCTGGGGGCTCCAGAACTGGAAGCAGTACCCAGTTATCATAAACCCAAGACATCAACACTTATCCCACGTAATTAAGGAGCCCCTCGAAACCCTATGCTGTAAAACAAACTCGTCAAAAGGCAGAGCACTGTGGGAGGGCTTGCTCCAAGCTCAGGATCTCCTCAATGCAATTCCCTGGAAGTTTGACTGGCCTGGGAGACCCTAGTGGGATTTCAGGCTGGGCCATCTGCCGTGGCTGTGTGTTTTCAGCACATCACCCCGCTCCTGGTCTTGCTGCCAGGGGGATGCTGAGGGATGCCCCAGCAAGGCCCACAGCAGCTCTGGCCACTGCTGTTCATAACAGGGATGAAAACAATCTCTGGGCAGCCGGCAAAGTCCTCCTGCTCAAGGCCAACCCCCTTCACCTTGTTTTCTAATGCTCTGATGACAAATAGCACCTTTATTAAAGTGCTCTGAGGAAACGCGGTAACCTCCTGGTATATCGCTTTGCCGATGCAATGAATAATTAAACACCAGCTAAATCCAGCTGCCTGTGAGGGAAATTACTGAGCATTAAAAGGGCAGTGGACTTTTCTTGAGCTCACTGAGATGCAATTAACCACTGGGACTGAGGTGAGACTGAAATCAGTCCTCCTCCATGGCACGGACAGGATAGGTCTCACAGCCCAGGGCTAGCCAGGCACAAGGTCTCTGCTGCAGTGCAGACAGCTGGGGCTCTACCATGGGCAATTCATGGCTTTTACCCTCACAGGTTCGTGCACAATAAAGATGTGAGCTGCTGGATCTCCCCAAGGTTTCTGCCTGTCCTTAAGGCTTGGTATAGTGGCCTTCTCCTCCCACCTCCTCCTCCACATAGAGGCTCTGGAGTTCCCAAAAGCAGGAAAGCATCTTTCATTCCTACTCAATCTGAAACAGGTGAATGAAGGCTGATAATGAGGAGTAGAGAACAATTAAGCAGTAATTCCTGCTCTGAGCTCATTTTCAGGCTTGCTAGTCCCTGCGCTGACCAAGATTTGGAGACAACATCACCCCAAGGGGGCTGCATGCTCAGGTGCATCTCCCCACATCCTCACTGCTGCTCTCCCAGCACCACCACTACCTCCCCTGGCTTCAGTTCCAGTGCAGGACGGAGGTCAGAGATTTGGAGGAACACAGCTAGGGTACGAAATGGCAAAGAACAAGCATCTTTACAGGCCCAAATGATTGTTGGAAGCAGGGCCAAGCTGACAGTACATTTGGTGCTGTGGGTGGACAAGGGTCCATCCACTCAGAACATGCCACTGGCCAGCATGGTCTGTGCCACACCTCTGGGGCTCTTGTATAGGTGGTTTTGCACAAACTGAGGCTGGACTTGAGTTTCCATAGGCAGAGTCAGTCATAAGCCTGTTAAAGGCATCAGCACTGTTCAGCTGATGCTCCTCTTCAGTCTGGGGCCAGGCACGTGCTGTCAGAGCTGCACACCAGTGGCAGGAGGGGGTAGAGCCCACAGGACAGCAAAGCAAACCCTGCCAGCAACAGGATCAGCCCCAGCTGAGCCTCTCACAGCCCGTTCTTTCCCCTCAGCCCAGTAATGTGCTCTGCTGTAGCCCTGGACCAGCAGCACCGGCTACAGCCCCAGTGATGTCCCCTGTATAGGGGACAGTGCTAGTGAGTAAAGCAAAGGGGTAAGGGGCAGTGGGTGAAGCAGAGGGTTGAGAGGTAGAGGGTGAAGCCCATTGTCTTCTTCTGCATTCAGGCAATAGATAATCCTGCATTCAGTGAACAAAACGGCCTGGGCTAGCAAAATCCAATTTCAATTACCTGCAGTGCTCCAGCCTCTGATTCAGTCTGTCACCAGGCTGCAGTTACAGCAGGACTCTGGTGCATCATCTCTCCGCAAGGTTCCATGAGAGCAAGAGCAAATGGGGGACTGCAGGGTCCCATTTCCATGCTGGGCAGAGCAGCTCTCAGCCCAGGTCCATCAGCATCCTCTGAGAAAGAGGGAAACGTGTGCCGCAGCCTGGACCACTGCTCACCCCATTTATACCAGAGAAACAATATGTCCTCAGAGCTTCTCAACCATGAGGTGGATTAGAACCACCACTCCTCCAGCACCCTCCACCCCATCACAAACCCACAGAGCCCTGCCCTGTACCTTCGGTCAGCCCGAGATGTATACTCCAGTAGATCTGAAGGCACTGAAGCTCCTTCTTCATCCCTCGCTTGCAGCGGCAGTCATACAGGGGACTCTCCTGCAGCACCTCCAGGGCTGCCTGGCATTCCTTGTTGGCCAGCATGGTGTTCCTGTCGCGGCCAGCCAGGCACTGCCGCAGCGTGCGATACCGGGAGCTGCAGCTGGGCTCGGCCGCACACAGCTCATTGGCTCGGACACAGTCCACGGGCACCCGCCAGCCATGGGGGTCCTGCCCTGGTGGGGATGGGGGACCAGCCAGCGAGCAGAGGATCTCATCTGGGTGAGGGTCATGGGAAGGAGAGATGAGGGCAGAGAGAGGTGAGGGAAGGCAGCTAGGTGGGGATGAAGTCCCTGCAACCCCTCCCTGGGACCCCACACATCAACCCATGTCCCAGCCATAATTTTTCTGACTGGTCTCTGGCATTAGAGTCGCCTGCTCTGGAGAGGTAGATCATCCTGTCATGGTGCCTAAGCTAAGCCTGGGTGCGTCCCCAGCTGCAAGCTCAAGGAGAGCTATTAAATGTGACTAAATCCAGCCGGTGGTCTGGAGAAGCGATCAGGATGTCACAGGGCACCCTGTGGGTGGTGTGGGCAAGGTGGAGGGTTAGCCCAGCACCTTGGAGCCACACATGCCACGGGACTTTCTGGTTCTTAGAACCAAACAGCCAAACAAACAGACAAACGAGCTCTGATGTCTGGGGACACGTACCTCCATGCATGACCTCCCAAGAGTCAAGGGAAGCAGAAATCCTACCCAAACTTTCTGTGCACATTGCTATTTGGCTTTTATGTTGCAGCTCATCATTTTCAGGCCCAAGACAGGATTTTTAGGGCATCTGACTCCCAGGGTTTTGAACACTTAGGCTTGACAGGGTTGTAGATTGGCAGCAGCTCAGTACAAACTCACTGGCATAGCCTCCTGCATGCCTCTGTGCTAAACACCCACACACCTTGCCCAGCTGCTGCCTGGGCACGGCCACTGCACAGTCCCTGGACTCTGTTTCTGTAAATGGCTCTGTGCTCTCCCCTTTCCCACCCAGCTCTGCCCCAGCTCTCCAATGCTATTTCTATAGTTTTCTTATTTTCTTTTGATTTTTGAAATAGGTTCTTGCCAAGTCAATCCCAGGCAAGGACACTGGTCCATGCCACCACAGGTATACAAGGAAGGGGGAACAGGCTACTCTGGCATGACTGGTTACCTCACATCTGCACCAGTCACGGGATGCGGATGGGGTGGGCAGGACCCTCTGGCACTGCTGACCCCACCCCTACCTGCTAGCTTGCAACCACATGCAGGAAAAGCTCTGGAGCAGGCTGGGGCAACAGCAAAGATCATCACGACTGTAAGGCACCCTGGGCTGTATGATGCAGAGGAACAGAGCGCTTCGTGCAATGCCAACACCCACTGCTGCCCCTGTGCCCTGGGGAGCAGCTGCCTCTCTCTTCCCCTTGCTGCCACATGCAAAAGCACCTCATCCATGGGCACAGCAACCCTCAACCTCCCCCAGCCCCTTTTCAAGCTGTGGCCACTCAGCCGGGTATGGCAGGGGGACAGTGACACCTACAGGCATGTGACAAGGGCCACTCATGTCCCCATCCACAAGGACGCACTGGCAGCTCTCATGCTTGGAGGGCACTCAGCCCCAGCAGCTGCTCCCAGATGCAGGCTGGCAGGGTTTGTCTCCCGCAACCCCCACACTGGGGTGGGGACTTGTCCTCTGCCACCACACTGCTGGGGTGGACACTCGTCCCCATCCTTTGGTGTGCCACGGGAACAAGCAGCCACACATGCCTCTGCCCACCTCACTGCGCTGAGACACGTTCCTCAAGCCATGAGGAGATGGAGGGATGCCTGGGCATCAGACAGCTCCCTGGAAGCGGGGAAAACAAGCAGGATGGGCAGCAACCCTGTGCAGAAACACCTCCAGGGCCTGCGTTCAGGCCAAGTACAGATCCCATGTTCCTGGTCTTCAGCTGATGCCCCCAAAAAAACAGTTTGGTTTGGAGATGTCTGGAGGGCGCCCGGGTAACCAGAAGCAGGTGTAGAGATCCCACACCCATATTACATCCAATTTTCTGTGTGGTAGGTGTTCCTTAGGAGGAGCCTTCTTGGTCTTTGAAGATTATATTCCACATGGGAGGCAGGTGGGATCCACGAGCAATGGAGACATACCCCTGGACTGCTGGAGGAGAAACAGGATGCCCCAAACGCTCCTCCGGGCAGAAATGGCTGCTCTTTGCCAGGAGATGGATGATGCTTTGAGTAGAAACAGGGAAGGTCTGCAACTTTACACTGAATGAAAACACCCCAAGGCACCAGCTGGGACAAGCTGCTTGTGCTGCAGCCTTGAGCCAGAGCAATCAGCTCCCAGGCAGAGAGCCATCCTACAGCTCCACCATGTGCCACTCCTCCTCTGCTGCCCTCGCCCAGCTCAGCTGTGGATCTGTCTGGTGCTGGCCCCCAGCCCTCTGCCCAGAGCAAGTCCGGGTCTCAGTTTCAATTCCACCTTTTCCCAGTGATGTCATGAAGCCTCTTCTCAGAGTGCTGCTCAAAGCTTCTCATCCAACCACACTCCTGCCTCCCCACTGGCTCCAAAAACTTCCCAGGCAGGGACTGGAGGTGCTGGCAGATGGGCCGACAAGGGAAACGGGCTTGCCCTGATGAAAAAAGTGCTGGACCACATGGAGCCATCCTTGCAAGGGACCCCAGAAGGCTTGGTGGCATGGCTGGTACTGATGGTGCTAGGATGGGAAACCCAGCTGTAAATCCAACAGAAACTGTGTGGGATGCATGACAATGTACTGGCCCCAGCTTCCCATTGTTTTCTGTCTTGCGTCCATGGCCTCACAGAGAGCAGGGTGCCGTATGCTCCCTTGGCAGCCACAGGATGGTGCCCACAAACATCCTGCACCATGTCAGAGTCAGGTGTGCCAGCAGATCCTGGAGCATGGCATGAAGCCATCCTACTGGAGAAGAAAGGGCAGCCCATATAGGACAGCTCAGCCCCCCCAAATCCAGCAGCTCAGAACTAGCTTCTGGGTCAGTGTTTTTTCACCAGGATCCTCCTTTTTGATCAGAGCACCACAGGCCCCCTCACAGGCACAAGGTGAGAAGTTTGATCAAGGTACACCCTCACTGCATGCCTACCAATAAAACATCAGCAGAGAATTTAACCCTACTCCTCAGCAAGCTCTGGGAAGTTGGAGCACAGCAAGGATCTGCAGGCAGACACACAAGCCTCCAACACCAGCCAGTGAACAAGGCGATGGTTCATTTCCCGCCTGCTTCCACACCTTCTCCCAGCAGCATTATGCTGGGTTCACTCTTTCCTAGCATTAGCTCCGGAACTTCCAGCCTCCCAGCCGGGCTGCTGTGGCAGCAATTGCTTTCTCCCACCAAAAGAGCTTTTTGGCTCTTCAGAAAGAAGAGACCAGACATAAGGAGCTCTGAGCTTCCTCCACACCATCTCTGCTGTCCTGGCCATGCCATGTGGGGGCTGCTTTGAAAAGCAGCAGAATGAGCCCCCCAAGTCACCCTATCCATGCTGCTAAGTGTGGGGGCACCTCTTCCCTGCAATCACTGCTTGGGGTGGTGTACCTCCTCTGAGTGGGTGATGCAGCCTCCCCACCTGCACCCACAAAAAAGAGAACAGAGGGTCTTGCTTTCATGCACTCTCCCCGACCCCGCAAGGCTGAAGGCACTATGGTTTGAGTGCCTTAGGTGGGGCATCACGGAGGCCTCTATCCTCTCCAGTGTTACTCGTGAGATGTTCAGCAGCAAGTCAGACACATATACAAACAACCCCCACAGCCAGCACCAAGAGCCTTTCCTTCCTCCTGCCCAGTTGTCTCCCTCACCTTGCCTTCAGAGCATCCCTCCTTGTCCTCTGTCTCAGAAGGCAGGGCTTGTGACCCACCCCAGCCCTGACAGGCCCCAGTACACCCTGATGCTGGCAGCTGATGGGCCCACCAGCCCCCAAATAGGAGCTCAGGTCTGTCCCCCACCCCGTACAACAGCATCTGAGGCACCAGCTTTCCCACCACTAGCACAGCATCCCTTTCCCTCATCATCTGGGCATTGTGCTGCGGGATGCCCTCGAGGGAGGTTTGTTCTGCCACGCTTCCAGTCTCCCTCAGCAGCTCCCTGTCTCTTCTTGCTTACAGGGTAATGCTCCTATAGACCAGAGGAGTTTTTCTGGGTACTCCCTACTAGAGTGTTGGGGCTCACCCTGACAGCATCCATAAAGAGGCAGGGGGTGAAGGTGCTGCTGTACCAGCATCCCTGGGTGCTGGCATACCAGTATCTGATGCACGACACGGCATTTGCCTGTGCACACAGCCCTAACAGAGATAACCACCGCCGAATTTTCTCTTTTGCTTAATTTTCATCCCTGATGCACCACGATCCCCGACTTCTCACCTCTTTTCCATCCCCAGTCCCCCTGGCTGTCCCAGAAATGCTGAGCAGAGCCAGAGCCCCTGCAGAACTCGCACATCACTCCAACTGCCAGCGAGAGGACAGCGGTTCCCCACACACATGCCACCGGCCCAACTTTCCAATCCCATTCTCCATTCCCAGGCACGGACATGGAATGGGGGTGGAAGCCACAGCGCCCGCGGCTGGGAGACGCTGGCGAGGGGAAAAAGAGGTAGAAATCTTCCGAAATGCACAGCTCTGGCGAGGAATAAAAGGGGAACGGAAGACGAACGGGGGCTGCACTGCGGAGCCAGGGGCGCGGGGCCCGACGGACGGGTGGGGCTGCCGTGGTTCTGCTCCCCATTCAAGTTTGACAGCGAAAAAGAAAATAAAGTTGCCCTCAGTTCAAACCCTGCTCTTGTCATGAGGCGGGGGAAACGCGGGCGCCTTCTCCCAGCCCCGCAGCCTCTCGCCCGGG
>VZRI01006049.1:29130-41472 GCA_013397515.1 Upupa epops
CTCTCCGCGGAGCCCCGGAACCGCCCTGCCCCTCCCCGTCTCTCCGCCCGCGCCGGGCCACGGTGCCGCGGAGGGCAACGGCAGCTGTGGATGCCCTTCCACCGCCCTTCCGTCGGGCCAGCGGTGGAGGTTCTGTGTGCGGAGCCTCCATCCTTCTCTCCCCGCTCCCTCTCTCCGAGNGGGGAAGTGGGGAAGGCAGGGCACGCCACCGAAATGAAGACGCACCAGCTTCCAGCTGCCAGGGCGCCTGCGAGGAACTGCACACACGTGTGAACACACGCACACGCACACGAGAAAATTACTCGTGCACATCTGAGGCTTCCTAAAGAGCAGCATCTTGTTCAGTTCTTCCCAACGCTCAGACCCTCTGCTCCACACTACCACTGTGGCTGGGAATGGGGATCACCGCAACCCTGATCCCTCTGATGCTTCCCCTGCCACTGCAGAGGCACGGTGCAGCTCTCCTAGCCTCGGTTTTCTCCACCTCAGACCCGCATGAGGTGTTGGACACTCTCACCCCTGTCTGTGTCCCTCACTTGAGCTCAGGCTCCTACAAGCATGAGCAATGGGGGAGTCCCAGCCCAGCACCCATAAAGATCGTGAGCAGCACTGGGGAGGGTGGGTCCCTCTCTTCACCTTGGTGCAATAAAGGGCCTCAGGAGCTGGAGGCTGGTCTGGGGGGAACGGTCCTGTGTTCTGCAGCGGAAGGTTGAGGGGTGGCACAGTGCTGAGCCTCCCCCTGCTCGTGTACCATTGTCTCTGAAGCAAGGGGTTTTGAGAACTCAGCTGGCACATTGTCCTGGCACAGAGCACCTCAGATCACACTTTGAATAAAGATTCAGACAGCAAGAAAGAGGGGAGGAACATGATAACCAGAAGGTGAGAGCAGTGTGTGCATGTGAGGCTTCCTGATCAACAGTATCTTTCCCTGCGCTATTTTTTCCTGCTCTCTGCTCTCCCTGCCTTGCCTTCACTTTCAAAAATCCAGAGATGCATAGGCTCTGACTTAGCAGAGTGTTCTGAGTTTTCACAGAGCCTCAATGGAGACAGCAGTGAACAAGTGTCTGCAGCTGCCCAGCATTGCTTTGGTGTTTTGGGTCTTGATGTAGCTTGTTGCACTGTATGTTGAACTCATCTCTCTGCTGTAGGATCACCTCAAAAATGCCAGTCCTGGTGCAGAGAAGCCATCATACCTCTCTCCCTGTTGTGCTTGTGCTGCCTGAGCTGGAGATGGCATCCCAACAGCAGGAACAATGGCAGCATCTCCTGCCCATCACCTACCTCTTCTACAGGAAGGCAAGTATCTGCTCAAATACCTCTTTACACCTGCTTTACTACCTGCTTTAATGCCATCTTGGTGCCAAGCAGAGTGAAAGGATTTCCTTGGCCAGAAAGGGGAACTGCTCATCTCTCTCCACTCTTAGCTTCACCACTGCCTCCCTCTCCTGCCTTTCTGGGCTCCAGGCTGGGCTGTGTTGATGGTAGCGATTGCTTGGTGGTATTTTGTGCCCACAGCTGCTTCCAGGAGGGAGTACAGCTTCAAATTATAATGTTCCATTTATTTTATTTCCTTATTTCATTCAGAGACTATCATAGACCCTCAGTCTCCCACCCCAAAGGCTGCTGCTGCGTTTAGCAGAGGCAGCTTTGGGCTTCCCAATCCACTTTCATCCCAGGTTGTGCTAAATCCTGTGGGATGCATCTTGCTGCCTACTCCCATGTGGGATGTCCAAACAACCGTTCCCAAACCCAACTCTGCATGTCTCATCACAGTCCCTGTCCCCAGCCACAGCTCATCCTCTGGGCCGGCACCTGACCAATGCCATGGACTGTGCAATCTAGTGGGAAAGCTCCTGCTTCTAACTGCACGAACAAAACCAGCACATACATAGCTTGGCCACAACAGCCATGGGCAGAGGAACATGGCAGTGCCACAAGCATCACACCTTGTGGGGTTAGGCCCAACAGCGCTCCCGCCGCAGATGGTGTGGCACACCGCTACTCTAGCATTATCAAGAGAGGCCCAGCTACCGGGCCTCTCATTTAGAATTAGCCTGTGTCACCAGAAGGTCCTTAAATCAGGGGCTTGCCATGTGAAACATCGTGCTGAGCAGCTTCCTTGTGTTTTGAGAGCAGGGATGCTGCATTTTCCCATAGGAGGAAGGAAGATGGGTGGCATGGCATGGGCAGCTCTTGTACTGGCACCTTTGTGACACGTGGGGTTTTCTGTACTGCAGCCCTGTCAGCACAAAGAGGGCTCTGTCTGGAGCTGTGTGTCCATTGATGAGGTCTGGGTCAGAGGGAGAAGAGAGATGTAGAGGGAGAAGGATGGAAGGCAGAGGTGTTTAGGACCAAGAGACACTCGCAAGGAACCACTGTGCCAGGAAAGAGAAGTGAGCAACAATACAACCGCACAAATATTTATACTTTGGTAAAAAACCAACAAAACCCACAAAACACAACAAAACCAGCAACTTTATTATGCCACAGCACTGGGCAAATTCAGACCCTTTGTGAAATGACAACACTAACTGCCAAAGCCGATTACAGAGACACAGAAGCCAGGCTGGCACCGGGCGCCTACACTGCTGCCAATTGCTCCAGTGCTTGCTGCTGCCTTCAGTGGGGCCAGACATGCATCAAGTGAAGGGCAGTGGGTGGCAGATGTAGACTGCTCTCCTCTTTTCCAAATTGTCTTCCATTTCCAGAGGTTTCCTCTCCAGGCAGCTTGAGCATACCCTGGGCAGCTGTGTGGAAGATAACCTTCTGTGGGGCCAGGCCAGGTTTCCTCCAGCATGGCTTTGTTTCTGCAGATTAAATATGACTGAAGGATTTCTCCCCTCCTTCCGTTTAAGTCTCATAAATATGAGCTGGATTTGCTAAGTCTCCTGACTCTAGAGTTTCATTCAGCAAAGTGTTATCACAGTAATAGGAGTCAAGGTTGTTAAAGTGATGGATTGTGCTTGGAAAAAGTAATCCGAGAGGGGCAGGACCAGTCCTGGAACTTACCCCCAAATTCCTCTTCCCCTGGTCCTAAAACCAGTGGGAAGAGGATGGGCAGCTCTCTGAACAGTGAGAGGGTCACCCTGGATGTCCAGGGCTCATGGGAATGCTCTTTACCTGTTCACTATCCCCTGGCTCTGCTCTCCAAGGCATCTCTAGCAATTTGGTCCCAGAAAAGCTCTTTTGTTTTTTTAACCTTTGGGCATTTGCAGGGACCCACAATGGCTGGAAGGCAGGACCTCACCTCTGCTCGCAGTCCCAGGGTGTCCTGCAGCCCAGCAGCAGAGTAGGACGTTGTCTCCTCAAGCTGCAGCTCAGTTTCCAGAGCCCAGTTTGAGGCTGGAAGTTCCCAGGTCAGGGCTTAGCCTTCCTGAGAACTGACTCACATGCAGTGTAGCACCAGCTACCTGCCACCCCTAGCCCATGCTCAGCAGCTCCTGCAGCCTTTGCTGGAGGGTTTCCACAGGACCAGGAGTTATGGGAGCCAGACCCTGTGCTGAAGTGACCCATAACTCAGACATGCTGCAAGAGGCACCAAGTTATAGCAGTGTGGCTGCACAGGTACTGGGACATGTAACTTCCCAGGCTCCATTTTTTT
This sequence comes from Upupa epops, assembly GCA_013397515.1. NCBI lineage: Eukaryota > Metazoa > Chordata > Aves > Bucerotiformes > Upupidae > Upupa > Upupa epops. The sequence continues at coordinate 32,732 of VZRI01006049.1, forward strand.
AGTGTCTTTTAGTTCCAAGGCCCTGAGAATTTTTTCCCATTTGCTTCCCACTACTTGCAGACATGACTCTACATTGTTTTTTAACAAGAGGGACATCCATGGGAAAAGGCTGAATTTCTCCTTGCTGTGCAGAGCACCAGTCTGCAGCTGGCTGCATGCTTACGGCTGCTGGGGAAGCCCCTCATCCTCCTTCAAAATCTCCTTCAAACCGGGGCTTTTCATTTCAGGGTGCCCTCAAAGAGCCAGTCAACAGGGGCTGAATCTGCAGATGCCATCAGGGAGCAGAAGGGTGACTGCTCCCTTCGGGCATCTCCTTGGGGAATCACATTTGCAGGACTGCTGACAGCAGCCAGCTCATACCCACTGGCTACAGGAGTCCTTACAACACCCCGACACTGATGGACCCCGACAGCAACACGCACAGCAGAGGCTATTTTTTCCCCTTGCCGCTGTTTTCCTAGATGATTCTCACTCTTTAACCTCTGACGGGGGAGACCGGCCCCTTCCCCTGTCCGCATCCCCATTGATCTCGGGTGAGGTGTCCCTGCCCATGGCAGGGGGGATGGAATTGGATGATCCTGTGGTCCCTTCCAACCCTGACCGATCCTATAACTTCTTCCCAGTGAGGGTGACGGGGCACTGGAGGGGGCTTCCCAGGGGGTTTGTGGGGTCTCCTTTTCCAGAGACATTTGAAACCCTCCTGGACTTGGCCTGGGTGATCCTGCTGTGGCAGGGGGATTGGACTGGATGATCTTTTGAGTTCCCTTCTGATCCCTAAGGATTCTATGACTCCACATGTGTCTAAATGCTAGGGCGGTAATTTTCATTTGCCAGGTCTAGGAACTAACACATCATGGGATATAAACGGTGAAGTGTCCTGCTCTTTGGAGCAGAAGGGATGAAAGAGAGGAGAATTCTTTAAACAAAATCTGAAGAATTCTCCTGTTTTCAGGTACTATAAGAGAAATATTTTGTGAATTAGGGGCAACGATTAGCTGGTCAGACCCTGTCGTGTCCAAAGAAGTGAAAGGAAGGTAGTAAAGGGCCTGGAGGACAGGTCTGATGAGGAGCAGCTGAGGGCACTGGGGTTGTCTAGTCTGGAGAAAATGAGGTTGAGGGGACCTTATCTCTCTTTACAACTATCTGAAAAGAGGTTGTAGAGAGGTGGAGGTCAGTCTCTTCTCCCAAGTCACTAGTGATAGAACAAGAGGAAATGGCTTCAAGTTGTGCCAGGGAGGGTTAGGTTGGACATTAGGAGAAGTTTCTTCACTGAAAGAGTGGTCAGGTATTGGAACAGCCTGCCTAGGGAGGTGGCGGAGTCACTGTCTCTGGAGGTGTTCAAAAAACACATAGATGTGGCACAAGAGAACATTGTTTAGTGGTCATGGTAGAGTTGGTTTGCTGGTTGGACTTGATGATCTAGGAGGTCTCTTCCAACCTTGATGATTCTATGACTTATGTGCTGGGGTCCATGGAGTGATTAAGTGGTACCTGCAGAGGCATTGAAGGAAAAGGAGCCCAGGCAATACCAAATTGTATTCTGAATAAACACAGGGCTGGCTGCAAGCCCAGAGAGCATCATCAGCCGGCTCAGCCAGCAGCATTTCCTCAACCCCATTCTCAACTCATTTAACGGCTCTTGCTAACAAGGTCCTTGGTGACAGCCATCAGCCCTATTGATCCCCTTCCCAGCTCTGTCCTGGTGGAGAGAAAGTGATGGTTCAGGCAGGGCATGATTCTCCTAGATAATTGACTCTTCTGGACTGGGCCTCTATCCAGCACACTACCCCACCTGACATGGCCACGGCAGCAGTTGATACCATGAGATGCCTAGATGCCTTATGCCCAGTGCACGGGCAGCAGGAAGGAGCAGGTCCTGCTCTGTTAGGGATTTCCAAGCCGTACCCAGATTATCCCTAAAATATGACCTCTGCAACAAAGAGGTTGGGGTGGTAGTGTGGCTGGGTACAGGGGGACAAGTCCCGCCAGCACTCGAGGATGCCCCAGAGTTGGAGAGCTGGAAGGTGCCATCGATGTTAATAGGCTGTTGCACCCCAGTCTGCTCTGGCTATGTTCCTGTACTTTCTAGCAGTTTTTTGGAGTTGGCAGTGACCTGCGTAGGGTAGAGTAGTTTGGCTGGTGGCGCTCAGAAGGGATGATAGCCCAGCCAGCTCCAGTTGAGACACATGGATCTGAGCTGTCAGGTCTTGTGCTCACACACTTGTCAGCCTCTACAGCCCTAAATTACAGCTGACATTTAAGTACCTCACCCTCCTCACCCTTCCTCAGCACCTGAGCACTGAGCTCATTGTGAAGTAGTTGGAGATTTTCTTTCAAAAGAACATACTTGTTTTACTCCACTTTCTCCTTAGTGTCTGAGTGGAGGGTCTCACCCTGTGACAGTCATTACTTGCCCCACAAGTGACTGGCAATATCCCTCAGTCCCTTGATTATTTTTATTGTCTTTCTCTTCCATGCCAAGCCCTGCCTGCTGTGTCAGCAGGCACATTTATAGCATCACTGTTGTCTCAGACTGATGTCAGGATCACGCTTTCACTCCAGGCTCTTTCACACTGGCCGAGGCACTTGCAGCCCCTTTTTCTCTGCAGCTGGATTTTGCTCCTCGTGAGCATGGTGTTTCACACAGGAACACTTTCCAAGTGTCTGCATACAGTTTTTGGGAGCTGTGAGACAGCAGGGGTCATTGCCAAGGACCTGTGCATCACCTGAGGGGGCTAGGGTTGAGTGTTCGTGCTCCCAAGCATGGCTCCAACCAGCTGCCTCTCTGTCCTTCCTGGGATTTACTGCGTTCATTTTCCCTGCCATTGGAAGCAGAGCTTAATTACAGATATTTTTATGTGCATTAATAGCATTTGCAGCATTGCAAGCCAGGAAAACAGGGCAAAGGAATCGAGGACCTCTGCTCTGGTGGAATGCCTGAAGCAATACTTAATTTAGGAGATCCCTTCCAAAACATAGGCAGGAGGTGTGTGCTTGCCACAGGGAGCACCAGGGGCTATTGCTGGGACCAGACAAACCCTTCCTGGTGGGACAAATTCCTGGGATTTTCTTCTCCTGCTCCTTGAATAAACCCATGCAATCCCAGCACAGCATGGGATTGCTACAGTGCCCATCCCCATCCTCATCCTAGAAGGACACCCTGGTGTCACCAGAGGCACTGGGCATGGGTTCCCTGGAGACCTGGAGAAATGCTTTCCTTTGAGCAGAGCGATGCTTTGCACCCCAGAGCTTGCGAGCACCGGCATGAATGCGCATAGTGTTGGCAAACCAGAATCGGTACGTTTCACTGTCATTTACTCTTCAGTTCCTCTGAGGAGCATCGTGGAGGATAAGAGGGTACAAAGAACAATGATAATACTCCAAATAATCAAAACTCTCTTTGAGAAGACGATTCTGCTATCTCAGAGTGAGAAAATAATTTCAAACATAATCAAAAAGAGAAAAAAAAAGAAGCCTTTCTCTTCCTGGAACCCTCCTTCCTCTCTGCAAAGGACAGCACACATTTTTTTATTTATAGACTAAATAATACTAACAAAATACTAGTAAGCTGTATACTAGAAGGCATGAGAACACAGCCACACACGGTGGTACCCCTGTCTGAAACAGAGAGTGCCCTGGTGAAACAGAACCACTGCACTCAGCATAGACAACACTGGTGATGCAGATACGGATTTGGTGGTGAAACCACTGTGGCGACTGGAAGAAAAACCCCAGGATGTGGCAGAGGTACAGGGTGCAGGGGAGGTGACTACCCACCAACCAGCAAGCTCGTCCTGGGAAGGGCTTATAAAGCTTTGGTGGGGCAGATTATTTTAGCAATGGTCAGCACCTTGCTGGGCTGGTCCTCAAGCTCTGACCTGTGTTTCTGAGCTGAGCAAACCCAGGCAAACCCTGAACCTACAACTGAGCAGTAAAGCCACCTCCATCATCCATCATCCTCATGTGGCAGGTAGAGTGGGTTCTTCTCCTCCACCAGTGCAATAGGAGAGGATGCAGGCACTCAAATACTGTTAACCTGGTGATGTTGTCCTGCAGCCAGCCAGGCTTTTCCACAAAGAATAGATACTCCTTGTGATCCCAATGGCAGCTCCTCAGAGGTGTTGGGTATCTAATGTGCCACTGCTAGTCCATTGGGTCTTTCCCAAGCTTAGAGCTGGCGGAGCTTCCACAGGCTCCATAACCTGACCTGTCCATGGAGGGTCATAGAAGCATATCCCTGTGCATGCGCATGAGGACAGCTGTCTGTTCAGATGCTTCAGAGGAGCTGCTGCATCCTTCTCTGCCTTAGGAAAGGACAGGAGTGATGTGCAGGGGGGCTGAAAGCAGGCAGAGGCCCTGGGTCCCCAGAATCATGGAGCTGGGTATTACAGGAGCCAGACATGCACTTACATGGAGTTTGCTGGGATCAAACCAGCTCAGCAAAGCAGTACCCTTGCTCCCTGGGCAGCTCCCACAGTGGCATATCCATCCTAGGCATGGCCTTGTTGCCTGTGCTGCTGGCATCCCCTTCACAGCTGCACAGGGAGGTGGGTCTGGGTTTGATTACAAAAGCCAGAAATGGCTTAATTGAGTTTCCCAAAGTTGCTGCAGACACAAATTGCTTGTGGCCATCTCCAAAAACATGCTGTTCCCCGGCTTCTCCTGCACATACTAAATCGTCATTTAGGCAGCTGCCTCTGCAAATTAACTCAAGGCTGCTCCCATCTTAGCAGTCTGGTACTCATGATCCTGCCAGCACTCCCTTCATAGCTGCTGTGGCTGGAACAACCTCAGAAGTGAATTTGGTTCCTCTGTCTTCAAGGTATGTCAAGGGGCTTTGGATGGGGAGGTCCAGCAGCTTCCCTATCCCATCTTCTCCATTCTTTCCTCTTGACTTGCCCTTGAGCATCCAACCCCCCAGCCTCCCCCAAAAACCATTGCAATGGGTCAGTTGGGAGCAACTTTCTTGCAGCAGCAGCCTTATATCCTAATCTTGCAGACCAGCTCCTGGACTGTGGTGTCCAAGCCCTCCTGTTTGGCCTGAAATTCAAGCATCAGCATTGTCCAGCTGGAGGAATCTGCACCTCTGGCACAGTCTTGCACCTTGCTGAAGGGTGGCTTCAAGCTGGTGGGCGCCTGGGCAAAGTCTGCTGATCCTCTCCAACCAGGTCATTACACAGATGAGTTGTGTGCTTGGCATGTAGAAAATGTACTCTGGGAAGAGGGAAGAGTTACTGTTGGGCTGGGAGCAGCAAGGCTCTCTGTGACAGGCTGCTGTTCTTCCAGGGTCTCTAGATAGGTGAAAGGACAGATTAAAGAACACTGGTACAGCCAAAGTTGGTGGCCAAAAAGCATTTTCCTCTGTTCAGCCATGGGGCCAGGCTGATCCTTCCCTGACATTGACTAGGGCACAACAAATGGCCAATCAACCTGTTGCTTCAACTAGCCCAAAGTCCCGAGCATGAGGAGGACACAAGTCCTGTGGCAGACTGTGCAGTGTGGTGAGGATGACTCAGTTTACAGAGAGATGGTGAAGAACACAGGGCTGTGATGGGACAGTCAGACTCTAATATCTGGCCATAGAGAGTCCTTGCCCTTTGCACTGAGCACAGTAGTGATGGGGTTGGTTCCCAGGTATGTCCCCGGTGCCCCTAAGCAAGGGCAGGTGCAGAGCCCCGTGCACAAGCCAGCTGAGGACAGAAGCAGCTGGAAATGCAGATCCAGTTGAGTTGCTGTGGGTAATATCTCCTGATTATTTCACTGTAACATGCTGAGGCTGCAGAGTAATCAAATTAGGCAAATATTATAGGGAAGAAAATGGACAGATAAGTAGCTTAAAGTGATCGAAATGACCTGGAGGTGGTCATGCAAATGGTCTGTATAATACCCTGTAATAACCCTGTCCAAGCAGCTCTGAGGAGGCTGAATTCCAGTAACAGGGCATCTGACCAGGCAGAAGGCAAGGGCCAAGTGCTGCAGGGGCAGAGGCTTATGAATCCTAGTCCCTTTGAAGGAGTAAGCCCCGAACCCCTCTTTCAGCCCTGCACCAGAGCAAGAGGGGTCTTCCACACAGCTCTGGGAGATCCTTCCTGGTGCAGGTGGTTTTCTGCTGAGGGAAGAGGAGTCCAAGACATCACAGGCCCAGACGCCACCCTCAGTCTACAGTCTCCCCAGGGATGCTGAAGAGGGTCAGGCTCAGTGAAAAGACAGCACATTCTCATCTCCAAACCAGTCTGATAAATCACTGGGACAGAGAGACACAGGCAGGGGCAGGAGGGATTGATATGGGAGGGTGCCCACCGAGAGCTTCAGAGCCATGAGACATCCCCTGACAGAGTTGCCACAGCTCCTGGGCACCTGCAGCCAGGACAAGGGTGAAAGGCTTCTAAGTGTATCCCATGATCGGGATAACAGCTCTCTTTAAAAGCCCGTCGCATCCCTTCACACATATAAGGAAGCCAGAGGCAGTGAAAGGCGATGATAAAAATAGTTCCTTGAGCAGTGAAAGAAGACAGAATGGCCATTCCAGCTGCCTCTCCCCAGGAAGGCTGATACTGCTATCCCTGGTTAGGGAGCAGAGCTGAACCCTTGGGATGCAGGACTGGTAGGGTGACACAAAGGAAACTGGTTTTGTTGATCTCCCTCCCCAACCTCTTTGCTGGATTAATTGAAGGTGATCATAAGAACATGCCCCTTCATTGCTGCAGTTGAGAGAGGAGCAAAAATAGTCCTGGCTAGAGCCATGTGTACAACACTTGCTCACAGCAAGTAGCAACATGCTGCCACCAGTTACAGCCCTTGCCAGGATCAATTAAACTGACAGCACCCACCATGCCATACCTCCTTGTATCTTTGAAGCATTCAGAAAGGCGAGTGAGAATCTGGCAGGTCTCCCAGGTGGGAGCCCAAAGCTTTGCTAGCATCCTGAGCCAGCAACCCTAAAATCCTTCTGGAAGAATACACAGCCAGAGCAGCATCATCCCTCCGGACCCCTGTGTTTTGGGTATCGCACATTGCCAGCATAGCCCAGAGTTTCCCAGCCTGTGTCCCCTTGCTTGCCAGCTACACAAGAAAAGCTCTTTGCTGTTTGATTCTGCACCACTCCAAGGGCAGGGAGCCCTGCACTTTGTTCTGGGTTTCTGTATGTGAAATAGCTTTCATGAAATGCAGCCAGCTTGGGCTGCTGGGTGTCTTTCCTGTTAGGGGAAGCAAAACAAGATGTAAACAAACAAACAAAAAATCCCACCCAAATTAGGGTGCCCCTATAGTAAAGCTGTAAACGAGACACGCTCCAGAGTGCTTGGGGAAGCAGCTCTTGAAAGAGATTGACTTTGACAACCTAATAGATAGCGGGTTCTGACAGGCCCCAGCTCCGAGATGAATCCTCCATCTTTAATTGGAAACATGATGTTCCCATTAGTCAGAACAGAGTATCCCACCTCCCTGCCTCAGATTGCTCCATCGATAAAGTGATCTTTCTTTGTGCTTCTAATTGATTACAATGCTGTCCTTCCCCTGGAGAATTTGGCCCTGTAGTGTGGCAGGGCTGGAGGGGATCCTTGGCGAAAGCTGTCAGGGTGCCTGTGCTGCATAGGGAGGGAAGGAGGGGCACAGGGAGATCCCCCCAAGACCTGTAACATCCTTGGGGAGCCCATTTACTTCCTCAGGAGATAGGGGTTGACAGGGAGGGATGGAAAGTAAACTGGGAGGAGATGGAGAGAAGGGCATTGCAAAAAACTAGCTGATCACCATCTCCCTACCTGATTTTAATTATCCTGTCGGATTTAGCAGGCAGATTTCAGCCCCGCTTGCTGGCAGCTGACAGAGCCTCGCCAGTGTCGTCAGACAGAGATTAGTGGGACTAAGCTGGGGATGAGGCTGGAGGCTCCACCTCACCTTCATCTCTGTCACTGCCAGCTCCAGGGTGTGAGAAGAAGGGAGTTTTGATTTTAAAAGGGACACAGGGTACCCTTGGCCACCTCCAGCCACCCCAAGGACGCAGCAGGTGTTGGGACATGGTGATACAATGCAGTTCTTCTCCACCATCTCCTTCCTGAGCAAAGCAAGAGAACCCTGATAAGCCACCAACTCACGCTTCCAGTCATTAAGAGAAAAAAGCAGACAGTGGTCCTAAAGGCTAATGGTCTGTATTTGCCCTTCCCACATTCCTATTGAATAGCTGCTCCTGGACTCATTTTTCTCTCCTTGGTTCTACCACCAGAATTTGCATTTAATGATAAGCCCATGGCTGGTTGCTTTGAGTCACGCTGCTGGGACCTTTGCATGCAGCTAAACCAGTACCATGCCCACTCCCCAGTCATCCCAGCATAGAGCAAGGCATGTTTGGAGGAGCCAGTGTGGTTCTTACCCTTCCCCTTGCCAGCAAGGCAGGGCTCATCACTAATGATACGTTCTTGATTAAGCTACTCTGTTTGTTGCAACTGTCCTCTGGCATCTTTAGCATCAGGGTGTCTGGGAACAATAAATGTAGAGGCAAGAGAACAAGTTCCTTGCCTACTGCTTGACAAATAATTACATAGCAACCACGTGAGCTCAGACTTTGTGCATCTCTTTTGTTCATTGGGTGCCCGAACCCAAATGCTGCTAGTAACTGATACAACAAACACGTGGATACACTACATGGAGCGGGATAAAGTGGGGAACAACAAGGCATGAACTCCAGCAAAGGCTTTTGCATGCCACTAACAGCTTCTTATGGGTTCACAGAATCATTAGGGATC
>VZRI01006052.1:3551-15228 GCA_013397515.1 Upupa epops
CCGCAGCGGGCGGGGCGGTATTTGAGCGCGGAGCGGCCGGCGGGCGCAGAGCGCGCGGGGCGGCGCAGGGAGCGGAGCTGGGCTGAGGCTGAGCGGCTCCGGGCCTCCTCCTCCTCGTCCTGTCGGTGCCTCGCCCTCCCGGGCGGCCCTGTCACTGTGAAGGTGAGCTGTGCCCCGGCCGGGACTCTGGGGATCTGTTCCCACTCGCTTGGGTGAGGTGGTGGGGGTGGTACCGGAGCCGCGCCCCCACCCCCGGAGGAGGGAGGGGAGTCGCGGCCCAGGCGGTGAAGTCCGGCGGTCCCGCCCGTGGTGGGTCTGGGTAGCCCGTGGGTAGGGTTAGGTGGTCCACAGTGTCCTCGTGGTTTGGTGGCAGTGCCGCTCCGGGCAAGGTCACCGCTGGCTCCGGTGCCACTGGGGCTCCCCCCGTGAAGGTCACGCCGGGCTCCGGCCTGCACAGGCGCCCGGGAGCGGCTTCCTGAGGTTACTGGTAGGGAAGGGGCTGTGCCGCACCCCCTGCGCAGGGCCGGTCGGCGGAGAGGCGGTGGGCGCGGGATGTAGCTTCCCCTGCTTCGGGCTCCATCCTGTCCGCGGAGGGAAAGAGCTGCTGTGGGGGGGTTGTCTCATCTCCATCTCGGGGCTGTGGCTGGTCCTGGTGGGGAAGGGGGTAGGTGCTGAGCTGGCGCCTCATCCTGTCCTGTTCGGGGAGTGGCTGGGTGCTGGGCTGGGGCCTCATTTGCCTTCCAAGATGTCCTACCCTGCTGAGGGAAGGGTTGGGTGATGGCTTGGGCCTTGTCCCTTTCCCAAGGCCTCATCTTGCTGTGGAGCAGCTGCTGGGCCTGTAGCCTTCATCATCAGGATCCAGTCTTGCCCTGAGCTGCAGGAGGGGGTGCTGCTGGAGCTGTGCAGATGCCCTTTGCCCGTCTTCCCCTGGCTGGCTCTTGGGGCTTTGTACTCTTTCTTTAGAGTAGTGGTGAAGGTGCTGAGGACCAGCTGTGACCCTCGAGTTTACGGTTAAGGTGTGGTGGGTGTGTGGTGCTGCTGGGCTAGAAGATGCTTCTGTAAACTCCATGGGGGATTGGGGCCCTGCTCTGTGGTGGTGAGGTGACACTGCTTGCTGCACCCTCCAGCAGTACAGGCAGCTGCCAGCCCCTGTCATGGTAGGCCTGTGAAGGATGTTGTGCCCTGGAGCAGTGCAGTGCTGGGATGGGCTGCCTGGCCTGTGCTTGCAGCTCTACAGCAGGAGAACTGCTTTTTTACACTGGGGCTGTTGGACCTCGGCAGCATCAGGCCTGCACTGAGATGCTCCTTGCCTTGATGATGAGGAAGGAAGATGCTCTTTGCGGGTCACTCCCTGGCTGGTTATGTAATGGCAGCTGCCCTCTGAACTCAGTGTGCAGCAAAGGTGTGTGAAGCCTCATGTGTCTGAGCTTGCTTGTCCTCTTTCCATGAAGAGGCTTTCCTGGAAGAACGACCCACAAGTGAATCCTTGCTGCTTCCGTTTTCCTGGGAGTCTTTTTCCTGAGGTCCAGCTATCTCACGGGACCACCAGATTCCTGGAGAGTGAATCCAAATCTCCAGGCTATTGGTTTGGCTGTTCTGAGCTGTGTCTGGTCCCGCCAGGGTTTCCAGGCTGCAGGCTGACACCCACTGTCTCACCACACAGCATGGAGGGGAACAAACAGGCTGGAAGTGGCTCTTCCTGAGCTGTGGTGGGGACATGTGCTTGCTGCTGGCATTGGAGCTTAGTTCCTGTCATCCCTCCTGATGCTGTTAGGGTGTTAATAGCAGAGCTCTATTAAACACTGCATCCAAAACGTATAAATTAAGGTTGCAATGGAAGTCTTCAACTGCAGGCAGAGTGAAGAACTGAAGTACTCTAATTGTAGGGCTGCAATTATGTAACTGGATTCTCTTTCTCTCTGGATAGCAGCTCATTTAATTGCTGTAACAAAGCTACTCCTTCAGTCTTCTGGGGCTGTTCCAGGAGCCCATGGTTGCAGCAGATTTTCCTCACTCCCTGGTAGAGTAAAACCGTGTAGTACCCCTGTTTCAAAACAGCCTCGATAGTATCACTTGAGACTCTCACAGCACTGTAAAAGGACTCTGGGAACTTGATATAGCGCTCTGCAGGTTTAACTGGGGGTGCTCCTCGCCATGAAGAGGCTTATTCCCACAGCACTCTAACGTGGGGTGGTAAGAGCTGCTGCTGAGGTGACAGCTTGGGTCTCCTCAGCCCAGACTGTCTCTTCACTGCTGCCTCCTGACCAGGCCTTGCGTGGCTTAGGAGTGTGGAGGGGTGCTGGGTGGAACTTGCCCCGGGGTTTGGCTCCCCACCTTTGCTTGAGGAGAGCCTGCAGGGCTGCTGAGAGGTGCATGTGGGGGAGAGGGATGTGTGGCCATAGCAGGGGGTTGGAACTAGCTGATTTCAGAGGTCCCTTCCAAGCCAAACCATCCTGTGTTTCTGTGGTTATCAAATCCCTGTTTTCTGGGATAATGTGGACTCTGCTGGAAACTTCCCAGTGCTGGAAAGGCCATGGCAGCTCTGGGGGTGAATGGCTATAGTGCCTGGTGCTCAGCCTGAGCAAACTGGGTTCAGGCTCAGCTTCAGTTTGTTTCCCTAAAGGTCCTGGGCAGCAGCAGCATCTCACTGGGTTCTAAACTGTGTTGAGGCTTGCAGGAAGAGGAGGCCTCTTTGGCAGCTCCTGGCTGTGCCAGCTCCCTGTGGGGCTTCCCCCTGCCCTGCTCCTGGGCTGCAGCGCAGCGCTAACCTGTCTGTGGCCTGTCAGACTGGTTTTGTCTCATGGGAACAGCCAAGGGCTGGGTTTCAGTGGCAAAGCAGGGGCGAGGCGAGAGACTGAACAGTACAGATACCCTCTTTCTGGGCTCAGCTCTCAGCAGGAGCTTAACTCCTGGTGTATGGGATGGGATAAAAGCGCTGCTGCTGCTTCCTGAGCCCGCCTGCTGGAGACGGGGGACTTGTGATCTGTTCCTGACCAGATGATGCTCCAAACCACTGGTGCACCTGGAAGGCAAACTTGGCTGCAGCCTCTGGATGTCTGGGAGGGCTGTGGCTCTGCAGAACCCGTCTCCTCCCACACAGAAAGCTGCTTCTGCATGTGTTTAAGGCAGGCGGTGGTGTTGGCCGCTCTGATCTACCCTCCAGCCAGCGCTACAGTGCGCCAGCTCGAAGGGGCACCTTAGCCTGGGACTGCCGCCCGCCGCCCTGAACTCACCCTGCCTGTACCAGGGGGCCGTAGTATCGGCTTGTGTGCCGCAGCCTGCCGTAGAACCGGACAACCTCTGATGCACAGGAAGCTTCTCCTTCCTTGGGAAGGGCTGAAAGGGATCTATGTTCTGCCTTAGGTTCACCATGTCTGACAGAAAGGCTGTGATCAAGAATGCGGACATGTCCGAGGACATGCAGCAGGACGCTGTAGACTGTGCCACACAGGCCATGGAGAAGTACAACATAGAGAAGGACATTGCAGCGTATATCAAGAAGGTAACGACGGCATGGCGGGGGCTGCTCGGGCTGACACTTCCCCGAGCTCTGGGGTATGTGTGTGCCTGCCTGAGCCCCGGTGCCTGCGGCTTCCTGCGTGTCTGTCTGAGAGGAGAAGCTGCTGGCTTCTTGGCTTCTTCCTTCCCAAGAGGATGGAGTGACTTCTCCAAGGTCAGAGGAGGGCTCTGGCAGAGCAGGGCCTGCTCTGTGGCTCTGGCACCAGCCCTCTGCGTCTGCCAGCCTGGGGAGAGCTGCAGCCGCTGCCCGGGACTCGCTCCACGGATGCTGAGCTGGACTCGCAGTGCCAGAGCAGGGTGGGATCGCTCTGGGGCTTCACTGGGAATGGTGGCTCTGCGCTGGCTGACAGGGATGGGGAAGGTGCTGCTTGAAAAACGGTGCAGGCAGCTGCTCTAGCTTGTGCAGAGGTGTCTCCCCGTTAATTAACTTCAGCCCTGTGCTTGATGGCATCTGTGGAGCAGTTGATTTCCTCCCTGGCTGCTGCTTCTAATGGGCAGAGTGCTTCTGAAGGAGGGGAGTGTGACTTGACAGGCAGTGCTGGCACCTGGGCCGGGGTTTGGGCCTGGCTTGTGACCTCAGCTTCCCTGTGAGGGATGCAAAGGTGCCTCCTGACTCCTCAGATCACCGAGAGGCAGGATTGATCTCGGAGTGCTTGGGGCAGTGCAGCCTGTAAAGTCCAGGAAGAGCTTGGCCTTTATTTCCTGAGGGTGTGTAGGGAGGAGGAGGAGGCAAGCGATTTGATGCCCCTTCGTGCCCTGGCAAGAAAGCCTTTTCCTCACTTCAAAGGTTCTCTGCAAGGAGCTCGGACTGGCTCGCTGCTGTCTGAGCACTAGCACTGGCTTTAATCTTGAGCATTGAGTCTGCTCTGTCTCAGGGGGGAGAAGGGGAGGAGAGAAGGGTGTTTGTTCGGGCAGTTGTGTGTGAATCAGAGAGAGGAAAGTGGTCTTTAACCCTGTCCTACCTGCTGAGGAGGAGGCAGCACCCAGCTCACTCTCTCTTGGGTGCTCTATGCTCTCGGGGCTGAGTTTGTTCCTTTGCAGTGCAGACTTCCCTTTGCATGAGGAGACCCAGAGAGTGGAAGCCAGGCTACTCTTCCTTTTGACCTTTAAGCTCAAATTCCTTGCTGGAGCAGCCGTGCAGGGACGTTTTGGTTTGTGAGTGGGTTTGGAAGAGGTAGATCTGCTCAGGAGAGCAGGGCTCAGCCACCCTGTGCTGGGGAGAGCTTGGTTTGGAATAGGAGGGCTGTGTGTGGATCTGCTCAGGAGAGCAGGGCTCAGCCTGCCCTGAGCTGGGGATCCTTGGTTTGGAATAGGAGGGCTGGGTATAGATCTGCTCAGGAGAGCAGGGCTCAGCCACCCTGTCTGGGGGCAGCCCTTGGCCCGCGGGTGGGCGCCCTGAGCCTCCCGTGCCTTGGATCCCTCGCTCCAGCACGGAGCCCCTCTCGCTCCCCCAGAACAACGATGTCTTGTGGCGGGGAAGGCCACGATGCTGCAGGTGGGAGGAGAGGCTACCAGCAGGAGCCCGTGTGCGCGCGTCGAGCTATTTTCTTGTGGGCTTTCTTGGCCTTAATGCCTCTCTTCTCTTCCTTCAGGAATTTGACAAGAAATACAACCCAACTTGGCACTGCATTGTTGGCAGAAACTTTGGCAGCTACGTAACACACGAGACAAAGCACTTCATCTATTTTTACTTGGGTCAGGTTGCAATTCTGCTCTTCAAGTCTGGATAGGAAGTAGGAGCCAGTGAAATTCGGACTGTAATGCACTGATGGCTGAAGCCACGACTCCCTTTACCATGGCTATGCCGCTGCATGGACTGTATACTCTATTTAATGTGTATATGTTGCAGTAAAGAAACAAAAATCTACTTGTTTAGTTGCCTGGGAAGAAGGCGGCAGGGGTTTTTTTTTGGTTACTGCTGTTTTTTTTTTGGTTGTATTGCACTAGGAAACCTGTAAATGCTTCAAACAATGGCCTTGACGTGGGAAGAAATAAACCTGTTCCACAGCAGCTCCCTGGGTGGTAACTCCTTCTTTGGGCAGGCCAAAAACACCCCTCTTTCCCCCCCTCCTCACCCCGACTTCCCTCCTGAGCTTTATTAGACTGTTAATCCCCGTACCGAGGAGCAAGGCCAGGGCGAGCTGCTGTCCCCCCCCACCCTGCAGGCAGTAGAGAGCTGGCTCTCCCGGTAACCTCAGCGCAGGGGCTTAGACCTTCCCTAGGAGCTGGTGGGGTGGCTCTCGAGCTGGTGGCTTTGGCACACAAGTGAACTAAGTCCAACTGGGACTGTGATAACCGTGCAGCTGGCACCCTTGGGGCTCTCTCGGAGCCCAGTGCTGCAGTCCTGGCTCTGCTGAATTGTTGACCTAGACTTGCAAGCAGCTCAACCCGCTCTAGAAGACCCCAGCAGACCTCCCCCTCCCCGAGTTGCCGCTCGCTGCAGAGAGCAGCATCCCGTGGCTGAAGTCTTCAGACCTCGCTAGCCGCGTGGCCCGTCCCCGAAGCGACGGAGCAGGCTGTCAGAGGGGTGGCTCCCTCCGGCAAGCTCCCGAGCCCCTTGTCTCAACACTGCCTTAACTTGACGCTCTCCTTGAAGCAAGTTAGTCGTGTGGAAGGCTTGTAAGCGGCCGCCGTCTCCTTTCCTTTTGAGTTTGATCGTTTTCAGTAGCCGAGGAGCTGTCTCGGGAGGGCTCTCCTCCACCTCTTGTTCTCAAAGCACAGTCCCCAGAGGTTTCACTCCTCCGTGTGATGTTCGTGTGAAGGAAACTCCCGTGGCATCTGCTTCCGAGGCAGACGAGCGTGCGTCTCCAGTAGGTTCAGCAGTGATGTTGTCTCTTCGTGTGTTCTGACTCTCGGATTGTGCTGCAGGAAGTCCTTTCTACCTGGGTGTGGAGGAAGGGAAGGGAAGGGAGGGTGGCAGCTGAACGATGCCGGGCGCTCACCCTAACTCACAGGGGCGGCAATGAAGGCAAACGCGGGTGGAGGGTGGGGAATGGGGTAGGGGGGGAGAGAAAAGCGAGAGCTGAGGGAGCTCTTGGCTGTCTCAACGGTGTGACCCAGGTCGATGGCTTCCTGAAGTCCAAGTCCTCCTTGTCTCTGTGCAGAATCCAAAGTATTGCCTCTCTCTGTAACCTGGCTACAAGGGTGTTGTGACTAGAGCCATTGCTTGGTGTCGAGGCAGGTGCCCTGGCCGGGGCACTCTCTCGTGGTCTTGTCTGTTCAGAACTCAGCTCCGGGGCTGAAAGGAGAATGTTTTGGGGGTTTGTTTCTCTCTCTGGTTTTACTTTCCCGAGCATGAGTCTAATGTGAACCTGTTCACGGTCTCTCGTGGGGCGGATCTGTTCCCTTCGTGACTGCGATGGCTCAGATACCATCTATTTTTTTCAGACATTAAAGGTGGATTCACACGTTTACCCGGCCTCCTGTCCCCTCATTGCCGACAGCCCCGAGTGAAGAGGAGTGGGGAGTGGGGGGCTCTCAGCTCTGGGAGGAGGCGGGTGGGAAGAGAGAGAGACCTATGACTTGGAGAGCCTGATGCTCCATCTGTGCCGGGTGGGCCTGACCCCCAGCCTGGCTCAGACACCTCGAGAAGAGACAGAGAGGTGGGTGAGTCCTGCTGCAGCCCTGCTCTGTGCCAGGTGACTCGGGCTGGGCTGGCACAGCTGCTGGGCTCTGCCTTTCGCTGCCCTCGGAGGTGTCCCTGCTCTGCTGAGGAGCTGGCTTCTCCTTCAGGCTTCTTCCCGGTGCTCGGCAGACAGGGGACGTCTGGAGCTCCTAGCCCCGTGCCTGGTGCACTCTAACAGCCCCCTGCTCCTGGTGCAGCCCGAGTTGGGGGTCGTGGCCTCCCTGATGTCTTGGAGAAGCCGTGAGCAGAGTAACAGCCCTCCCTGCGAGCCGGAGGCTGAGCTGCGGGCGAGCGTGACTCACGCTGAGCAGCGCTAACACCAGCTGAACCCGAGCAGCAGGGCTGTTACACACAGGCAGTCTGCTCCAGCCCCCCCCGGGCACTGCCAAAAGGCAGAGGCGGCTTCTAATTTGGGAGAGCTGGGACTCAGGCTCCTCCTGCAGTAGTCCCAAGCCTGGAGCCCGGTGAGCTCTGGCTTAACGCTGGCACCAGGGAACCCTTCTCAGCCCTGTGCTGCTGGGATGCTCGAGTGCTTTTGGCCTGAGAAACAGCTCCTGGACACCAGCTGCTGCTCCGGAGGCTGCAAACCCAGACCTGAGGTGGGGAGTGTTCCTTCCACCGGAGAGCAGCGCTTCCAGCAGCTGTGCTGCTGGCTTTGGCCCGGTGGGATGCACTGGGGCTGGAAGGACCTGGAGCAACCCGTTCAACTGGAAAGGAGGTTTGGTGCTCCCTTGGCTGCATTGCTGGAGCAGAGGTCTCCTTCAGGCTGAGGAGAAGAGGTGCCAGCTCACACCTGTAGCTGCTCATCTGCCCATGACCCCTGTGCTGCTGCCAAGCATCCTCAGCCCTCCCCGAGCATCGTCAGCTCTCCCCAAGTATCCTCAGCCCTCCCCGAGCATCCTCAGCCCTCCCCAAGCATCTTCAGCCCTCCCTGAGCATCCTCAGCCCTCCCCNTTCAGCCCTCCCTGAGCATCCTCAGCCCTCCCCGAGCATCGTCAGCTCTCCCCAAGTATCCTCAGCCCTCCCCGAGCATCCTCAGCCCTCCACAAGCATCCTCAGCCCTCCCCATAACCCAGCAGCACTCGGCCTCGGGGCAGTTTGTTCTTTCCAAAGCGGAGCAGCGCTTCCCTCCAGAGCTGAGAGCAGGAAGAGGTTTCACCCTGGAGCTCCCCATCCTCCCCCCCCAGCTCCCCAGCAGCTGTCTGACCGGCTTTTGGCTTCGGCTTCGGCTTTTTCCATTCCCGGGCTGCTCTTTGTCTCCAGTTTCCACAGGAGCAGGTGTCCCGGGGCGTTAACTGCTGCCGCGCTGGAGAGGGGCCGGCCAGTTGCAAGGAGAGAGGAGGAAGGGGATGGAAACATCTGGATGCGGGGGCCTGAGTGGAGGTATGGATGGAGGCAACATCTGGAGAGGGAAACTGCTTCCAGATGTGCCCGAGTAACAGGGCTGTGGTGATGCAAGCGCAGCGCACGTCCTGCTTTACATCCAGAAAACCCCCCATGGCTGCTGCCTGGGGGGGCAGCCTGGGCTCCCGAGTGCTCACACTGTCCTCTGTTGCACAAGCCAAGCTCTCCCATTCCGCCTGGCAAGTATTTCCTCCAGATGTGGCCCTGTGAAAGCACCCGGGAGCAGAGGGGCTGAGGGGGGAGCAGAGGGGCTGGGGTTTGCTAGCTCTACCCCACAGGGAGGGGGCACTAGGAGACGTCTTCTAGGATCTCTCCTTCTCCAGAGGGAGCCTGAGGGCTCAGGATTCCCTCAACGGGTGGAATCAGAGGCTGTCACTGGGTGAACCCAGTCCCCAGTGGCTGTGTTCCTGCTCCCAGGGCTTTGATGGGAGATGTGGGATGCGGAGAGCAGGCATGGCAATGGCTTTCTCTCGCTCTCAGCCCCGGAGCGAGTAAACCGGTGGCACGTGGAGCGGGGCTGTGCCATCCCTGCCCACCCAAGGGTTCCCCTGCTTTGTTCTGTTTCTCCAGCAGCGGCTCTGACACCCTCTTTCCCAGACTGTGACTCACTCCGTGCATGAGCTGTGCGGGCTCAGACGGAGGAGCTGCAGGAGCCTGGCAGGAGCCACCTGGGTTTATTAAACCATGATCAGGTGTTCCCTCCCTGAAGGCAGAGCTGGGGCTGAGCAGTATCCCATTCCCGACGACACAAAGGCTGGCAGGGCAGCACCACGCTAAGCTGGGCGGGCACCGTGCCCCCCGTGCAAGGGGTAAGAAGGGAGCTGCAACCCCTCTCTGGTCTCTATCCCTTCCACAGCCAGCAGCCTGGGCAACTATGCCAGGCTCTGCCCTGCAGCTCAGCAGGGTTTGAGCCATGGGGTGGGTTTTCTCCAGCCCTGGTGTGGCCGGTCTCCTCCTGCCCATGGCAGTGGTGCCCTCCCAGTGCACGTCTGTCTTTCTGTGCCAGTGCTGGAGCCACAGTGAACACCCCTCTGCTTGCTGAGCCCTGCTGGAAAAATCGATGGTGGAGCAGCACGGAGGTGTCCCCAGAGCGCTGCCCTGGGCGAGGTGAGGTGGCACGGCCAGTCACGTCCCCTGTCCCCGCATGCCCTGTGCTGCCTGGCAGAGAGCGGGGCCAGCTCTCACCCCCTCGCAGGACGTGGAGCTGGGACCCTCGTGGGCTCGCTCGGGGGTTTTGCTCAGTGCCAGCTCCAGCGTGGGCACCGCGGTTCTCGCTGCCAGCTGCCGTGGCATCTCCCCGTGTCCTTTGTTCCCTCCTTTGCTGATGAATGCCCCTTGCAGAGCAGCTCAGCTGCTGGCCCAGACCCTGACCGGGCTGCGTGCCCTTGCCCCCCGGGACTACCGAGGGCAGAGGGGCTTTTGGGGAGAGATGGCAGCCCCTCTATGCGATGACCCCCCGCATTTAAACAACACGCACGGCCTTTGCTTTCCCCTCCGCACAGCCCGGCTGTGAACCGAGGGCTTCCAGCGGCAGCCGGCGGCGGACACCGCGCTGTCCCCACGCTCCCGTCGAAGCATCCCAGGAATTCCGCTGGGCAGCGCCTGTGTGGGGGGAGCGCAGCCAAAGCCGCCTTTCATTCCCTCAGCATCGGCTCCCCAGTCCCACACAGGGATGGGGACTGGAATGTGCAGAGCTGGATGCTGCCTCCTCACCCTCAGCAACACCCCCCGCACACGCACACACGGTACTGGGGGGCTGCTGGGGAGAGGGGTGCTCCAAGGGCACCGGCTCCCGAGTCCCCCACACAGGGATGGGGACAGGAATGTGCAGAGCTGGATGCTGCCTCCTCACCCTCAGTAACTGGGGGGCTGCTGGAGAGAGGGGTCCTCCAAGGGCATCACCTACCGCTCCACGCGGGGAGACCCGAGCTGCAGCCGGCGGCTGCTTAAGCTGAGTGAGAGGAAGGGAAATCCCTTCTTCCTCCTCTCTTTATCCACCAGGTGCTCGGTTCCAGGGTTGGGGGTTGATGTCGCTCCCATCCATCCATCCATCCATCCATCCATCCATCCATCCACCCATCCATCCATCCATCCATCCATCCATCCATCCATCCATCCATCCATCCATCCCGCCGGCTGGACGGGCTGGCAGGGCAGGGCAGGGCAGGGCAGGACGGAGGGGCTGGCAGCAGGGCAGGCTGTGCCTTGGCTGCAGGCTGGAGCCCTCGGAGCCCCTCTGGCAAAGCAGGAATGGTGAGGAAACG
This sequence comes from Upupa epops, assembly GCA_013397515.1. Classification (NCBI taxonomy): domain Eukaryota; kingdom Metazoa; phylum Chordata; class Aves; order Bucerotiformes; family Upupidae; genus Upupa; species Upupa epops. Next base: position 14,364 of record VZRI01006052.1, read on the forward strand.
CCAGGCTGAGGAACAAAACCCCCTCCCAAATCCCTTTGTAGAAGTCCTGGTTTCCTCTAGGGCTTTGAAATGACCCAGAGCATCTGCGGGGGGTGCAGGTTCGCCCCCTCCCAGCTGAGCCGAGGTGCTGACGGGGTGGGTGCTGGTGGTCCCGCTGGCAGAGGGTGACTCGGCAAGAGTCAGGGCTTTGCTACCGTCCTCCAGCGAGCCTGATGCCTGCGGTTCTGAGCCTTGCTGGCTGCAGACCCCTCGTTACTTAAAGAGTCACAAGAAAATCACCCAGCAATGAAATCCGCATCTCACAGCGCACAGAAAGCAGCTCAGAGTCTGCAGTAAACAGGGTGAAAAGCTTCCTGGTCACTCAGGATGACTCCGGGGAGCCTGGACCCCTGGTCCTGGCTGCAGGGGGTCTTTATCTCTTAATTGCCGCCGGTGTTGGATGCTTTTAGCATCTGCAAAGCGCTAACTGCTGCGGTTCAGAACGGAGCCAGAGTTCACAATGAGAGCATCTCCCGGTTTGGAAGGACAGAGACCCCCGGTTAGAAGTCTCCCTTCTCCCAGTTCAACTGCCCTGGCTCCCTCTTTCAGCCCGAGGCAGAGAAGGGGAGCGATAAATAGCCCCCAGCACCCGAATGCGAGGGAGATCGATCACTTTCGTGAGGCAGGGTGTTCAGTCTCAGCGCTGCCAGAGCAGAGGCAAAGCCACCCCGAGATGGAGAGAGCGGTCCCCCACCGTGCCAGGCCCTCCCTGTCTCTCCACCACCCCCCAGACCTGGTGAGGTTGGCAGAAGCAGGTGATCCCACAGCTCCAGGGCAGGGCTTGCTGCAGCAGGAGTGGGCAGAGCGGCTGCTGGGGTCCTGCTGG
>VZRI01006053.1:793-11576 GCA_013397515.1 Upupa epops
TTCAGCTCCTCCTGTCCATGAGGTTGGGTGGCAGGATCTGAGAGCAGCCCACATGCTGTCCTGGCTCCAGTCCAGTCCTCAGTGGTGACTGCTGGGAAACCGAGTGTGCAGGAGATGCTCTAGGCCACACTACAGGCACCTGAAAGGACCATCTGCCCCATCAAAAGGCAGATGAGATGTGCTGGAGCACCCCCAAATGCCCTGGAATGACAATAGGCCACAGCACCCACAGGCTCACACCCTCCTTTCTTCCAGGGGTTTCGCAAGATTGCCAAGGGTGGGCTTTTGGCACTTGGACAGGTGCTGGGCTCCTCCTCTTACAGGAGGCCTGTTTCTTCTGGGCAGCTCCGAGATTTCAGAGTAGCTGCTGTTAGCCCTTTTGTTTTAGGTTTGCTGGAGGAACTGGTTTTGTGTGAAACTGGAGCCCCACAGAGCAAAGAGTGTCCTTAATGGCATCTCTCTCTTACTCGTTGTAGGTGGCCTCCACTGAGAGTCATCATTAGAGACCCTCACTGGCAATCTGGTACCTCCCTTTCCCTGCCTGTATGTGGATCTTGTAACAAGGAAGACAAGGTTTGAGAAAGACAAACCTTCAGAATCAGCAGAATTAGGCAAGGGTTTGGCTATAAGGATTGCATTCAGACAGGTCCCCAGATCAGTATCAGAGCAGATTTCTGAACTGAATGTGGGGAGGAATGTCACAGCACTGTCCACAAAAAAAAGAGGGAAGGGGGTGAGATGCCGCTGAGGACACCCTTCCCTGTGGGTCCCCAGATTTACAGGCAGACAGTTGTTGCAGACAGGCAGCAGCATCAAGGCCTCCAGTCGGGGACATAGCATGGTACCTGTCCAAGTGCCAGAGGCTCATTCTCCGCAAGCCTACGGAGATAGCGAAAGAAAGGAGGGCATGAGCTTGTGGCTGCTGTCCAGACCATGCGTTTGCCAGGACAGGCATAAAGACACCCTGGGCAGCTTCACCACATAGCAGACACAGACTTTGCATCCTTGTGCCATGGTCAATGAAGACATTTTTATCCAGCTTCTTGCTTGTGACTTTCTTCCATCAAGCCAGGACATCATGTGGTCATACTCCCTTCTCTTTGCTTATACTTGCACTGTATAACCTGCCACCAGCTGGGGATACACTTGATTCATCTGGGGGCAGAGGGAAGCAGTAACTACCAAAGGGATAGGTGTTGTGCTTTTTTTTGGGCTGGGCATTCTGGTGGGAAAGGAGCATCCATCCTGCAGGCAAAGGGTTGTGGGCACAGGTAGACCTGTGCCATCATGTTGTGGGAGGAGTAGGGCACTAGCCTGTGCACCAGTAAAGCATAACCTGGTCTTTGCTCCATTCAGGAAAGGATTCCATCTCCTAAATTAAGGATGCAGCCTCACGAAGCATCTTGCCTACCTCCAGCCACTGTATCCCAGAAATCATAACCACGGCCAGCAGTGCAGCAGAAGGATAAACCTCTTGCAGCAGTGCGGCCACACGCCAGTGCAGCAATGAGTAATGGCTAAACACAGGCACTTGCAGCCACAGCTGAGCATCACTGGGCCCAGAGGGGTTGGTGCAGTGTGGTAGCTCTTAAAGAGCCCTTGGAAGGAGCCATGGGGAAAGAGATGTGAGCAACAGCCAGTGGACAGGGCTCAGTCATGCAGCCAGGGATCTGGGGGGGGGCTGCCTGGGGCACATGGAACAGACCTTTTTTAAAGAGCCACTGTGCATGGGGATGGCTGAAGCAGCACATCCCTGAGCAGCACCCCTCTGTCTTCCGAGATTGCTAACATGGGACTGCATGTGATAGTAGGAGCCACTGGAATGACAGGCCCTGAGCTCCATTACCTCCTACTTGAGACCGAGATCCCTGTGCCACCCAGCTCCAACTCAGTCTTCAGCAGGGTGAAACGGGGGAAAAGGGAAGGAGACAGGAGGTGAAAAGCTCCCTTCTGTCTTCACTGTGGCGCCATCCCTCAGTGAAGTCTTGTGGCACCCTACTGTCCAGCTTACACGCCCTACGGGCTGCATCCTTATCACCTCCTAAGTAAACAGCCCTTTGTATTCCCAGAGCCACACTAACATGGCTGTGGGAGCTCCAGACCCAGGATGCAGGCACCAGAGATCCTTCCTCTGGGTGGCAAGGAAGCCAGGCACTGGCCTCTACCTCAGAGGTTTGGAAATGCCACTCTGTGTGTGCAAGGAGCTCAGAAGTGCATCTGTCCCCTGCCACACTCTCCCGCCTCACTCATATTCTGCAACAGCTCTCTCAGAGCATCAGCAGCCCTCACCCTCTTAGGACTTCTGAGATCCATATAGTCAACAACTGCGAACAGAGTACAACAGCCTCCATGGCCCGCATCTGTGCGACTACCACTATTGCAGACACAATGAATCCCACCCACACCCATAGACTTGTTGGGATCTAAATGGCACAGCAGGTCCCAACTGCTCTTTCTGTTTATCTCCAAATTTGTGGTTGCTACTAAAAGGATAGAGGATAATGTAATCTGTGCTCCATTGGCTGCTCTTAAGCAGCTCTCCCAGGGCTCCAAAATCTCTTTTAATTGACCTTGGGCTTCTCCTGCTAACCTCATCACTACCCACCTGAAAAACCAACAAGGGGTAATAATCAGAGGGTGAGAAGTTTGTCTATCACATTGCTAACTCTTGCTCCAGGGAGGCAGCAAACCTCCTTGTGAAGTGGGTCAGGATGGCTTATTGAGTCCTCTGCTCTCCTCAGTAAAGAGTCACTCACTGTAGTGACCCTTTTACAAATTTTAATGACAATAATAACAACTACAATTAGAGAGAATACATAACAAGGACCCAGCCTTACAGCTGAGAAAATTAGCAACTTGAATTTCAGCAAGATCTAAATGGGAAGGAAGTACAACCCATAAAATATTAATTAAATGCCAAATTTACTAAATGGGTTACGTGTTTGTTCAGTCATGCATAAATATAATATTAATAGCAGCATGTTTTATGTAATATTATGAATATTCAAGTTATATAGGCTTGTTCTTTACTACAGGGATGTATTTAGTGTTAGAATATATGCACAGACTCCTGGTATTTCCTCCATTTCCATCACTTCCGATGGGGCAGAACAATTTGAATGGCCAAATCAGCAGTGGGATCACACAGGAAATTACTCTTCTGTCATTTGGTGCCAAAATAGTAGCTTGGATCATCTGGAGAGAAGTGTAAGAACTGACTGTGTAACTTGTGATTCATAGAAAATGTTATGGGAGTTTCTATCTCTTTTCATCCAATAGGGAGACCGGTAAAATATGTCGTAACCACACAGCACTCAGTCCTCAGTCCTGTTCTTCACCACACCACCACAATATAAAGAAGTGATACTTTAAGTGTGGTGACAGCAATGTACCATGGAAGATCTAATTTCTAAAATTTAATACACATATTTAGAAAACAAAACTGGCTTCTTAGAGTCTGGAATAGCTATTTTTTTAATTTAACATTTACTCAGTAATTCACATTGCATAGAAATACACTTCTTTCAGATGATACACTGGGGCAGAGTAAAAGTTTGCAAACGTTGTATTTTCTATGATTTTTTAAAATAAAGTCTCTTAAACGTCAAATAGTTAGATAGTTTGACAGTTTTAAGCAAAATGGCTTTTACTTTGTTTCTAGTTGACATGGTAATCAGGAGTCTTAGCCAGCTGTTTTTCAGACATCTAGTATGGCTGATGTTTCAAGTTTCATCTGATCAGTAAGAAAAAATATTCATAGGAAAAACTTATGCAAATGACAAGAAAATAACCTAGATAGTGTGATGATAACTAATCAGAGTAGCTACAGGAAGACACATTCTCTGCTTTCTTTTAATTTTTGACAATTTGTTACAGCTTCCTGATATGAAGAAACTTGTTAAATCTTTGAATTGCTAGATAATTGTAAACAAACCAATGAGAAGATTTTTACCAGGTAAATGTGAAAATTTCTGATTTTGTGATTATGTAAGATACAATTAAAAATATATGTAGAACATAACAAATCTGAATATGGCTGTATTGGAAGCATAGATAACAATTTTTTCACATGTATCTTCTCAATTTACAAAAACTTGTGATTAAGTATTTCTGGAGCCAGATGTAGATGCAAATTACTCTGTTTTACATCTTCTAATGGATATTTTCCATATTAATTTGTGCAATGGCTTTCTGAAGGCATTAATATTATTGGCATCCATAACATCCTATGACAATGAACTGCCCAATCTAATTATGCATTTTGTAAACTTTTATTTTGTTTGAAGCCATCTGCCTGTTCACTTTCTTTGATGTCTCCAGCTGTTAAAGTGTAAGAAACAGGCAATAGCTGTAACTCACTAACCTTTCCTGTACCATTCATGCTTTTACTTAAGTTTGCCACATCCCATGCCAGTTGTCTTTTCTAAACTGACAAGTATTGATGTATATTTTACATAAATTCTTCACAAATTCTGTTATTTTTTCTACCTTAATACCTTTAGTATATTATTGTTTAACAAAAGGAGAATAGAAATAAGTTTTGCCCTGTCATGACACTAGCTAAATTAGGCTAATATGGATTATCCCACTACTCCTGAGTTTTCTATTCAAGTACATTGAAAGTTGCAACATCTAAGGTGCAAAGTGTTTTTCTTATTTCAGTCCAGCAAAGCAGTTAAACACAAGCTTATCATTCCTTTGATTTCAGCTATGTCATTTATCTTTATTGTATCTGAGAAGTCATGGCAGCCTGATGAAGTTCCTGTTGCTCTGTTGTTGAAAAATGAGAAAATGACTGGGTACTACAGGCCATTTAGTCTCTTTGCCTGGTAAGATCATGGAGCACATTCTTCTGGAAGCTATGCTGAGGTGGCCTTCTACAACAGGGTTACAGCATTGGTGGGTAAGGTTAGAGCAACTGATGGTCAACGTGGTCATGTCCTGTATAACATTCTTGTCTTTAAAATAGAGAAAAATGGATTTACCAGATGGAGCACTCAGTGGATATTGTCTGGACGGTTGCACTCCAAGTTTTGTGATCAATGGCTCAATGTCCGAGACTGTAAGTGGAGTTCCTCAGGCGTCTGTTTTGCGACTTGTACTGCTTAACATCTTTGTGGGTGACATGGCCAGTGGCATTGAGTGCCCTCTCAGCAAGTTGACACCAAGCTGTGTGGTGTGGTCAACATGGTAGAGAGAAGAGAGGCCATCCAGAGGGACCTTGACAGGCTTGAGAACTGGGCCTGTGCAAACCGCATGACATTCAACAAGTCCACAGTGCAAGATTCTACACCTGAGTTGGGGCAATCCTAAGCACAGATACAGGCAGGGTGGAGAACGGATTGAGAGCAGTCCTGAGAAGAAGGATTTGGGGCTTAGACTTAGGAAACTTTCCTTAGTTATATCTCATGAAAGTTCTCAAAACTTTTTTTGAAGATATCAGAAGAAAGAAAGGAAAACAATAATAGTTAATTTTTAAAAAAAGAAAAGTAAGTATATGGTGATAAGGCCTCAAATGCTGGTTAAATGGGGAGCTACTGGGCAAATTGAAGAGGAAGAAGAAAGTCAATAGGTCATGGAAGGATGGGATGGCCATGAGAGAATGTAGGGATTCAACTAGGAAAGCCAAAACCTCCTTGTAATTCAACTTCGTAAGAGAAGTCAAGGGTAACAAAAAGGACTTTTCAAATACACTGCAGATAATGGTAAACCTAGAGGCAATGTAGGCCTCCTGCTGAATAAGATGGGTTCCCTGAAGAAAGAGGATACAGAGAAAGCAGATACTGAACAGCTTCTTTGCCTCTGTCTATACTTCTGGGAGCTGCCCTGATACCAAAGCCCAGACTGCTGAGGCTCCAGAGGAAGTTGAAGCAAGAGAGGAGCCTGCCTTGGTTGATGAGGACNGATGGAACAATTTGTCCTAGACACTGCCTCTATGCACATCAAGGACAGGAGGGTCATTAAGGACAGTCAGCATGGCTTCACCAAGGGGAAGTCATGTTGACCAACCTGACGGGCTTTTATGAGGGCATAACCAGGTGGATAGATGGTGGCAGAGCAGTGGATGTGGTCTCTCTTGACTTTTTTCTCCTAATTTCAGAACTACCAAGGCTTCATTTGCTCCCTTGTGGACAGAACATACTTACATCAATAATCATACAATAACTGTGGCCCCACAGTCACTTCTTTCAATACAATGGGGACCTGGACCATGGCTTGACAGGACTTTATTTGGATTGTGGGATTAAGTGCACACCGCCCTATATAATGGTCCATTGGAGCAGGATGCACAGCACCCCCTGCATGCTGCAGTAGCCCCTACTCTGGACAGGAGATGGAAACCCTGCAAGGTACATCAGAGGAATATGTATTAGATTGCCCAGAGTGCTGGTTTTGAATTGCTATCCCTGGACATGACTAGAAGTCATGTAGATATGGAGCTTAAGGATGTGGTTTAGAGGTGGGCTTGTCAAAATGAAGTTAGTGGTTGGAACTGATGAACTTAAAAGTCTTTTCCAATGTAAATGATTCCACGGTTCTATGATCAATAATACACTTTTGTAAGATTAGGGAACTGTATGTATGAACCTCTGCAGCAAGTGCTAAGAAAATTCTCACAGCTGAAAATTAAAGTCACTACTTCTGAAAGATTTGAATTCTTTTACATAGTAGAAGTCTTTTGTTTTTTCTTTCTTTCTCCCACAAAAGCCATCTGGCCTCACTAGGTCCTTTCCAGAGTGAATATGTCAAAACTGCTTTGGGATTATAGCTGTTTCACTATTTCAAGGAAAAGACCAGGCTGGGGACTGCTAGGAGTATGTGGATTTTAAGCCACTTTTCTAGTCTTTTTTCAGATGTGCATATCCAAAACTGTTATTCAGACGTATTTTGCATCAGTGCAGTCATAATTTAGTATTATTTATTTAAAAGTTGGCACATATGTTTTTCAGTGTATGCCTAGGTTTGCAGTTTTTAGTAGTATCTGATCTAAAATCAAAATAAAAATAGAAAACAAAACTGTAAGAGGATTTTTTTTTTGTTTGCACAAATGGTCTTTTCCTATTCTTTGGTACCTTTCATTCTCAAATTTAGCTTTGAACATCTCTTAGTATTGAGGTTAAAGTAGACCATTTTATGATTTAAGTGCAGTTAACCGAGTAATACAATATTAAGTACTTCAAAAGCCTTACAATACAGAAGCTTATCAAGTTACAATAATTGAAATATTAAGGTTCGGTCACTAATGACAATTCTCTGTGATTATATCTGTGAGGTTACTTGAAGGATAATGCTGAATACCAGGAGGAAGAAACTTTTTACATATGTCTGAGGTCAAGGAAATAGTATTTCTTTGTATTCCTTCAGTATATCAGATAAACAATACAAATTGTTGGCCAATACTCGGCTTTCTTGTAAAGTTGTCACATTAAGTTTAAAAAAATATCTTGTAACTGTGCTTGATGTTTGTGTTTATTCTATCATAAGATTTTAGAACTTCAGAGAAAAAACAGTAGGATTTAACAATTATCTGAGGATAGCAGAAAATTACTAGGCCTGGTGTACCTTGGTGACAGTGCTCCTGGTCTCAGCACACTGCCACGTTGTGGTAGCTATTCAAGCTAGAGGAGACCATGCTCTGCTGCTTGGCATGGTGCATGTATGACTGTCAAAGAGTGACTGATTTGCTTCAGGTGATAGAATAAAGTTCACTTGAATTTATTTTGTGCCAGTGTATGGAGAACAGAGTTTGAATTGACTAAACAAATTAAAAAGAAACAACCTCATTTAATAAGTCTGCATATACAGCATTAGGCAATACCTATTATTGCCTAAAATTATTGTATGCAAAACAGAAATCATAGAAAATGATGGTGCTGCTGTTCTGTGGATTAGTAGTTGAACAACACAACAAAGTCAGAAACTGTCCAGACCAAAAGTCTCATTGTTCCTGCTAATCTATGAAAATCCATGAAAAAGTTTGACAGTTGTTCCAGTGAAGGTTACAGAGCATAGTTATAATTTTAGCTTTCAGACTTCAAGGGCAATCTATCACTGTCTTTCACAGTTAGTCTTCCAGAATACTGAAGAGACATTTCATATTCACAAATGTCCCTATACTAGCTCACTAAGTTCCATACAGAGGAAAATACAGCTCTCATTAACTGCAATTTTCAGTTTCAGAACGACACTTATCCCATCTAAGCTCAGAAATATATTGTACCATACAGCCTCTGCTGGGAATAGTCAGATTATTATACCTAATCTGTGTGCACAAGATAGACATGTTCTTCATAGTGCAGTAATATAGTTGAATGCAGTAAGAAAAAACATCATACAGAAGTGTTGTATGTCATATTCTGTCACTGTTTCTCTGGGTGACTTGAACAGTTATTTTTTTCCCATGCTTCAGTTTATCTGGCTGTAAAGTCAAGTTGGAATGTAAAAGTGCTTTCATTAAATACATATTAAAACCTGAAGCAAGCTTCAATGTGCAATATAGGCGCCTACAAGTTATGACTACACTAGAATGTAGTGACTGGCTTCTTCTAACATTTACTGAAGGTTATTTCAAGCTTAAACAGGGGCTGCACTGTACACAAGCAGAAACAGAAAGAGAACCCTACAAAGGAATTCTTTAAGGGCTCCTCCATAACATTTGAGAATAAGAAGCAAAAAAAAAAAACAAAACCAGTGTACCAACTAAGGAGCCATGCATACTGATTGTATCAGCATCCTGAGTACAAGGGAATGAGTGTTGATCATTTGGGTTTCAAAAACAAGCTGCCCAAGTAAGATTCATCCAAGCACATCCTTCCTTTTGAATCCTGTGCTAATTTCTTGTCCCTTTTTAAAATATCAGGTTAAGAAGGGAAATGCTGACAGCACTGAGTACGTTTCATTCACATCAAGAAAGCTTTCAGCTGGAAAAACATAAACACTACCTGGATACTACAGAAAAATATATATATATATATGAAGCAAATGTAAAGTCTTTTCAAGGTGGCTTTAATGTTGTTCACAAGGGATTACAATTATCAAACTATTATACTTAGTACAGAGAAAATTGGCTTTCAAGAAGGACCTAGCAGGTTATCACCTTGAGGAATTTCAGCTCAAGCTTTCTGATTAATCTATCTGTAATGCAGCCAATGCACAGGCCTTTGATAAATCTGATTATTACTGTATCAAATAAATGGCTCATTTATCAGCCATTGCGTAGCTTGGCTGCATTCTCATGCATGTCCATGGAAGATAATCACACAAGCTTGCAACAAAACAAACTGATTTGCTCTAGCTGCTATAATAATTAGGAAAAACCATTGGAAGCTAAGTGAAAGAAGTGTTGAGTGGTTCACAAAGGAAAAATAAAACCAAAAATTGCCCTGACTGAACAGCATTGTTCAACTTAAATGCCTGCAATAAAGCAAAAACCCATATCTTGACAAGCACTCAGAAAAAGCTGAAATACATATAAAAGCATAACTAATTTACTGTAATTACCAAAATAAGAGTAAACATTTGGATTTCCAAGATGGGTTTGATAGGCATTTTGTACTCATGTCCATCCTGGAACAAATCTCCCTGAGCAAGACTGTGGTATTAAAGGACATTTGAGTATTTGTACCCAAAGAAATGTCATAATATGATCTTCTGGTTACTTTACCATTAATATATCGTGTAGTTTCTGATCTTTATCTGTTCAGCATAAAGAGCTAAGCACAGTGAAAAGTAAATTACACTCCAGCAAAAGCAGCATGAAAGAAAATGAATCATGACCCACAGGGGTGTGGCAGCAAAATCAAATGGGGTGACAAATGCATGAGGTCCAAATGTCAGTAGTTACCATCCATCCAAACCTCTTCCCATGCCTTGATTTAGGTTGATATGCCATTTTGACTCTCTACAATCACTTCTTAAAGTTTCAACTCCATGAAATCATTTCTTATCTGCCAGTTCATTTCTGAAAAGGTGGTTCTTCCTTTTGTATTATCCAGTCCGCATTCTCTTGCTCCTTTATTTTCTGATCTGATCAGATCTGAATTGTTTCCCTCTCCTGTTCCACTTTCTCCTGCCATCTGTTTATTGTGCATTTCTGAAAAGAGTTGCTTTCCTAAGGAACTTAAAAAGAAAGGAGCAAAGACATGAGACATCCCACTTCCACATGCAAAAGAAAGCCATTCATCAGCTTGACAGAAACCTGCAAAATAAAACAAAAGTTATATCTGTTCCTCAAAGAAAGGTAAACAGTGTAGAAGAAATGGTTGTTTTGGTGGTGTGCTAGTACCTTCCTTTATGACAAGAAGAGATACCACATCACACATCACCACAGTCACATTCAGAAGCACCTGTGCATGTCAACATGGCTCCTTCTGACAAGTATCTATTACACATAACTCAAAGGCACTGAGATATCACAGTACGAACACAGGCGAGAAGACACACGGTCCCAAGGTGAATAAATAATGTGACTTGAGTCTTGTGTAATCTAATAGCCAACAACCAATGCAGCAGAACTGACAAGCAGAAGATAAAAAGCAGTTTGATGTTTTAAATATTAGTATGTAGAATTCATCTTACATTGCTACCCTGAATTTTCATCTCACAACCTGCACATTTCTGGAAATCATAATGTGGTTAAATGTTTCACTTTACAGGCATTTTAGAGAGTTGGAAAATGAAGATGAATTACAAGCATTGACAGCTATTTCATCCACTCATGAGGCTTGTAATGGAGAAAGTTTCTGCATTAATTGCATATCTGAGAGAGCTGGTGGATAAGCTT
>VZRI01006060.1:16641-37601 GCA_013397515.1 Upupa epops
CCTCCAGCCTCACCTGCCCTTTCCCTTCTCCTCCAGCTTCACCTGCCTTTTCTCTTCTCCTCCAGCCTCACCTGCCCTTTCCCTTCTCCTCCAGCCTCACCTGCCCTTCTCCTTCACCTCCAGCCTCACCTGCCCTTTCCCTTCTCCTCCAGCTTCACCTGCCCTTCCCCTTCTCCTCCAGCCTCACCTGCCAGCTTCCCTCAGGCTCTCAGAAATCAAAAAGGCAATGGGGTGACTACCAGAAGCCAGAGGAGGCAGAGCCAGGAGCAGAGAGGCCAAAGCTCCATCCATTCATTGATATATTCAGGGACTCCATAGCCCTCTCCAGCTCCAGAGAGCAGCTAACGGGTAGCTGGGTATAATTCTGCATCACCAGCTTCAAGCAGAGCTGCTAAAGGGGAATCGAGGCAACCACTCCCAGTACCTCCAGTCGCCTGGTGCCCAGCAGGTGAGAAATCTCTGCAGCATCACAGGGTACAGTCATCCTTCAGGAGAGCCCCCAACCAAGCCCCCCCGTTCATACTCGCTCTTCGTGTGACCCGAGCCCCGAAGCGACAGAAACGCCGTCGAACCCCGCACTGGTTGCTCTTCTTCCAAGGAAATGAAAAGGAGTGGTTGAGGCACACGTGATTTTGATGCAGAAGGACTGCAAATCAGTAGAATAAAGCTTCAGTGCTTGTAACTTCTAAAAAAAATAGAATATATAGATCAGAGCTCGACGATCACAGGCGCCGCCGTCTGACTGGATCGCTCTGGTCTCCTCCCCGCCGGGTGAAAGAAGAAAGCTGTTGATGGAACTCACCCAGTCCCTTGATGCCTCCGTTTCACCTGGGACACCTTTCATCAGAGCAAAGCACAAACCACGTTCCGAGGAGACCTGAAAGCATCCTGCTGCACTCTGAGATCCCTTTGGTGAAGAAGCTACAGCCAAGCCAGGAACTGAAGGGAGCAGCCATCCCGCTACAGGGGCTTTAACGTCGCAGCCGGAGCTTGCAAGCAGCTTTGGGGAGGGAGTCCAGACCGTCAGAGCTTGGGCTTGGCTCTGCCTTTGCAGCTGCGGCTCTCGGGTGCTGTAGCTGTGGTTCCAGTCTGGGTTGGAGGCACTGCGTCGGTATGGGCTTGGTCACCTAATGCACTTAGCGCTTCTCAGCTGAGGACTGCTGCAGCTTCACCCTGCGGCTACGTGTGGCTATGCTTTGGGTTGCTCTACCTGCAGTCAGTGTAGCTGGTCCTCCAGAGGCTCTGCAAACAGCCAGCTGCTCCCTTTACTTCTTCTCATGCTTCTTGGTTAACTTCCCTCTCTCCAGCTGGAGGGTGGTGTCGCCGCGCGGGCGCTTGGCCCTTTGCTGGCTCTCCTGGGACACTTGCTGCACGGCGCGCAGGATGGCCGTCTGCACGATCTGCTTGCTGGCGTTCTGCAGCTTCACCTCGTCCTGCTCCGGCCCCGGCATCTCTCCTGCCAGACACAACGACACAGAGAGGGAACTGAGAACCGCAGAGCAGGCCTTGTGAGGAGCAGCTGAGGGAGCTGGGGGGGCAGGCTGGAGAAAAGGAGGCTGAGGGGAGACCTTGCTGTCTGCAACTGCCTGGCAGCAGGGTGCAGAGAGGTGGGGGTTGGTCCCTTCTCCCAAGGAACAAGGGACAGGACAAGAGGAAATGGCCTCAGGCTGCCCTAGAGGAAGCTGAGGTTGGCCCTGGGGGGAACCTTCTCCCTGGAGAGGGCCCTCAGCCCTTGGCACAGGCTGCCCAGGGAGGGGGTTCAATCGCCATCCCTGGCTGAGTTTCCCAGTCAGGGGGATTTGGAGCTCAGGGACAGGGTCTGGGGGTGGGATGGGACAGCTGGGCTCAGGGCTGGACTGGAGGAGCTTGGAGGGCTTTTCCAACCTGGAAATAAGTAAGCCAATCCCTTACATTTTTATCTGTGACTTTAAGGTTTGGAGAATAATTCATTTAGTTCAAATGCCATGAGCTCTGCGGGACCCCAGCACCCGACTTCTGCCAATCCAGGTTGAGTGCTGGAGGGTGGCAATTTAATCACTTAGACCTAACAGAGTCTCTCCAGCGTGCTTTCATTAGCTTCCCCTCAGAGACCAATCCCAACTGAAGGAACAGATGAGAAGTCATTTGCAAACACCAGCCTGGTCCTAAATCTGAGCCCAAAATAACCTCAAAGTCTCGGGCTGGCTGCAGGAGTCCGGCAGGCGTTCCACTGTCATCTACAGCTGGGCACACACGGCAGTACCTTGGCACTCAGGCGGCTCGCCTGAGGATGCTCCCGGCGAGGGAAAACGTGCTGGGAGCCCAGGAAAAGGATGAAAGCACTGGAGGTGGATTCCAAGTACTCGTTGCAATTACTCAAACTCCTAGAACAAGAACATCTTGTGACAGAGACTGTGCCTTCTCGCTGGTGTTTCTGGACTGTGAAATATGCCCTCAAAAATATCCACGGGAAAGGGCTGCTGCAGAGGAGCAGCCTTTGCAACCACTGGATCAGTTTGAAGTCATCGAGGCCAAGCCAGCACTGCCAGGGCCCCACCAACCCCTGTCCTTCACCCCACAGCTCCATGGCTTTGCAACCCCTCCAGGGATGGGGGCTCCCCCACTCCTCTGGGCAGCCTGGGTCAGGCCTGGGGAACCCTTGTGGGGCAGAAATTGCTCCTCAGGGCCAAGCTCAACCTTTCCTGGGGCAACCTGAGGCTGTTTCCTCTGATTGACCCCCACCTCACTCCAACCTGAATTTCAGGGAGTTGTGGAGAGTGAGGAGGTCTCCCCAAGCCCTCTTCCCTCCAGTCAGCCACCACCTCCCAGCTTCCTCAGCCACTCCTCAACACACGGGTGCTCCAGCCCCTTCCCCTGCTCTGTTCCCTTCTCCGAACCTGCTCCAGCACCTCCCTGTCCATCTGGCAGTGACCGAGGTGCCCAGAGCTGACTCCAGTCTTCGATTTAGAGGTCGATGCTGAGATTTCAGCAGCAGAAGCCTCATTTGCAGAAGAGGTGTGAAAGGACTCAGCACAGCATCCATCATGAGGACATGCTGATGAGTTAATTACCCCCAGGTAATTAAGGTGGCAGGCGGCCAGGGCTGATGCCTCTGCAGCTCACGTGCACAGACCCAGTGTTCTGCGTGAGGCTCCTTGGGCTATTTCCCGTTTGTCTCAATGTCAGTAACGATGCCAGGTTAGGGACCTCATCCAAAGGTTCCACGGTGCAGATTCAATGCCAAAAGTAGATAGACAGACAGGCAGACAGGTAAGTAGCTATGTAACTAGCTAGCTAGACAGACAGGTAAGTAGCTAGGTAGCTAGCTAGACAGACAGACAGGTAAGTAGCTAGGTAGCTAGCTAGATAGACAGACAGGTAAGTAGCTAGGGAGCTAGCTAGACAGACAGACAGACAGGTAAGTAGCTAGGTAGCTAGCTAGCTAGCTAGACAGACAGACAGGTAAGTAGCTAGGTAGCTAGGTAGCTAGGTAGCTAGCTAGACAGACAGACAGGTAAGTAGCTAGGTAGCTAGGTAGCTAGCTAGACAGACAGACAGGGAAGTAGCTAGGTAGCTAGCTAGCTAGCTAGACAGCCAGGTAAGTAGCTAGGTAGCTAGCTAGACAGACAGACAGGTAAGTAGCTAGGAGGGAAAGGAAAATTTCTGGATCAACTAAGCTCCACCTGTGAATCAGGTGTAGGCTATATCAATGTAAAAAGCACCTTGAAAAAGTAAAACCACCTTGTTGTTCCCAGCTGCACCCTGGACAGGATCCTTGCCGTGCTGTGCCGTGCAGTTTTCTCTGCTCACAGCTGATTTCAGCCCAATATTTTCCGCTCTATTAAGAGAGCTGACTTCAAGACAAAACGCAGAGTCGATCTGCAGCTCCAGCCTCACAAACAGTGAGTGGCTCCACTGACAGAACTAAGAAAACACAGGGTCA
This sequence comes from Upupa epops, assembly GCA_013397515.1. Classification (NCBI taxonomy): domain Eukaryota; kingdom Metazoa; phylum Chordata; class Aves; order Bucerotiformes; family Upupidae; genus Upupa; species Upupa epops. The sequence goes on from VZRI01006060.1 coordinate 20,564, forward strand.
CTGAAGCCGCTTGTGAAGCTCACGCAAGGGAGCCACAGGAGGGGAGACCTGCCTTACCATCAGAGCAGGAGCTGAGTACAGCAGGGTCCATTTACTTCTTCAGGCAGAAAACTGCAGGCTCTGATGCTGAAGGACAAGAGAATCTGCTGGAAGGCGGCTACGCTGGCAGGGTGAGCCAAGAGCAGCGCTGAGCTCACCTGCCTCGATTCCCCTGGTGAGGGCTTCTAAAGGAAGCTGAAGCACTGTATGGCTACGCAGGTCAGCTTTTCACTTCAGCTAACGTCAGGGAAGATTCTGCTCCAGTTGCAGTCCCTTCAAAAATAAACCATGTTCTGTAGGGTCTTGCAACTGACAATGGCAAGAAGCCACTGCCGACAGGCAACCAATACCCAGACAGCTTCAGAAAGCCCACAGAAATTACTAATGCAACGTTTGCAAAGGGGGTTTGTTTGACCTGTTATTTGTAAATGCAACATAAAGCACTGTTGTCCTTCACTAAAATCCTTAGTAAGCAGAGTGAAGGCACAGGAGTACCTTCTGCTGTATTCGACAGCTAAGTGCAGTTCATCTCCCTTCTTAAGCTAAAGATGACAAGGAGCAGGGCCACCCCCACCCCAGCCAGCACAGCAGAGCAAATCATCTGGAAGAATAACGGTGAGGAGGGGCAAGCTTTAGAGGTCAGGGTGCCTCCTTCCTTTGGTACGTTCATGAGAAAGAAGCAAACGCATGAGAAAGAGCCCCACATGTACGCACTGTTCTATCTCACACTGGGGTGGTTCTACGGTGCTGCAAACCCTGGAGCATCAGCACAGTGTGGCACAGAAGTTAAGAGGAATGAGGACTTACTACACCTGTTCTCATGGGTGAAAGGCACTGCGGAACAGAGTGCATGAGTACCACCATCAGCACAAACAAAGCTTTAAAGCTTCTCCAGTGCCACCCCCTGCAGTGAGCAGGGCCACCCCCACCCAGAGCAGGCTGCTCAGAGCTTCCAGGGTCCAACCTGACCTGAGATGCTGCCAGGGATGGGGCTTCTCCCAGCTCTCTGGGCAACCTGGGCCAGGCTCTCCCCACCCTCACAGCAACAATCTCTTCCTTCTTTTCAGTCTGAATCTCCCTCTTTCAGTTTAACTATCACTCCTTGTCATGGCACAGAGTTGCAGAGCTCTCCTGCTGAGAAGACACTCTGCCCCTTTTTCAGCCCCTTTAACCCTTCAAGCACTAAAGGCCATGCTAAGGTCTCCCTGGAGCTTCTTCTCTCCAGGCATATCCTTCGGTGGCCCTCAAAGGACACCACTTGTCACTGAGCCATTGACCATTACCCTCGCCATCCAACAATCTCTCACCCACCAAACCTGTAAGGCTAATCAAGGAATGTCACATCCTCACACCCCACAGCAGGTTTTTTGCTTTCCCAGCTTCTCCACTGGAGAAGATCAGGCCTATTCAGACAAGCACAGCTGTTTCTGTCTGCAGCTGCTGGCTCTTCAATCGCAGTTTAATGAGACTCCTAAAATGTTCACTACAGGATGCGCTTCTCATCTTCAGGGTCATTACACAAGTCTGCTCTGCCCTGCTTCAAGCTTCCAAATGCTCCGAGCAGCTGGGCTGCTGAACAACTTGCTGCAGAGCTCCTGCCAGGAAACGTTGCTGAGCAGTGAACACTCCCGCTTCTCTAGTGTCTCTCTGAAGTCTGCTCACACATCAGGAGTTTCTACATAAAAATATTGATACAAAAACAAGCTCTACCTACTCCTCCTTGGGGACTGTGGGGGGTCATGACTGCAGCCTGTGTGCTCCTACTTAGAGAGGAAATGTCAAGCAAGAAGGTAAGAGGGAAGGGAAGAAGGGCTTCTTGAAATGGCACCAAAAGATAATCAATTTCACAACTCAAAGTAGACACAAGCGACACAAGTAGACACAAGACACTGGAACCAGCTGTGACCTTCCTTGACCTATTCAGTTCAAAAGATCTTATTTAGCCAGAAATCCAATTCATAGTGGCAAAATACCCCTGGGTAACTGAAACCACGTCGGCCTTCGATGATACTTGGTTAAGTTCTTGGTGATCTGAATATTATAGAGGAGAACTCTGAAAATATACTAAAATGACTGAAATGGCCCTCTAGTGAGAGCTGCTTAGAAAACCCATTAGGTATCACACATCCTTAACTGGTTTCTCTCTACACCCCAAGGCTAGTTTTACAATTTCCAGCCATCTCTGTGCTCTAGCAGTTCACAAAGGTCTCAGATGTAGAAGGGTTTGAGTGACTCACACAAAACAGCACCAAGAAAAACATCCACGGAGCATGAAAACCACCTTTGTGTCCTGCTTGTTCAAGGCAAATCAGGAATAATCACTGTTAATAGGAAATAAATAAGCTGGAGTGTGGCCAAGGTCACTGAAAGCAGTTGGCAAAGAAATTGTGTGAGACTGATCAGCAACCTTTACAATGCTTGGAAAATCCCACGGGTTCCTTTGGAAACCAGCAGCACCACTTTGATAACCTCTCTGTAGTCACCCCCACCTCTGCGTATTACCCCAGCATTTGCAACAAAACCAGGGGCCTTCCCCTGAGTAAAAGGGGAATGAAGAAAAATCACTACACAAGACATCTTCTGCCCTTCTTTATAGACAGGAGTCATGAGAAGTATAACCCATGCGGTTATTAACGAGCTCCTAGGATTGTTCCTTGTCATCCTGAGAGGATCTCGTGATTTTAGAGGTGATCTCTCTTCCTCCAGTACGCCAGCCCCGTTTCAGAACTGAGTACAGCTAATGGTGGCACGCTGCCAGATTAAAGGAGTTCAGCAAAGAGCCACTAAGGGTGTGTGCTACGAAAAACACAGCCTGCTGCTATGAAGATAAATAACCTCGGCTCCAATTTAAGACCTCAAAAAGTATAAAATTAGCACATTAAAGACAAAAAATGAGCTTCTGAATGTTGAGAAAGGATACTAAATGTCTCAATATTCATTTATCAACATTAATTTCTAAAGTACTTGACCTTGCTCTGTTGGTGAGTTAGCAAAATCAACCCCAAGAGAAGTTTTTTGAAATTCTATATCCAGGCTGTGAGGGGGCAAAGTCTTATCTTGGCAAAACAAAGGAGCCACGAGCTACTCTTTGGCTTCTCTTTCCTTTTTCTACCGAGCCACTGTTTTCACTGACAATGTGACACCCTTAAGAAGTTCAAGTCCTTCCAGTACAGAAGATGCTGTGCATGACTTACATGTTTGCTACTGCCTATTTCCAAGCAGAATGTAGCAAACCCGATGCAGACTCTCTGTAATGTCCCTGTTTTGCTGAGGCAGAACTTACACACTACAGAGAAGGGATTCTGTGAGGTGAGGTGTTTTGTTAGACATAAGCTCCTGCTCAAGGCTTCAGTTTCCCTCCAGTATAAAACTGGCTGAACAAACTTTCTGTTCTCTTCCATTCAAACACTCGGGGGAAAGGGTGTGGAAATCAGTAAAATATCTCCGTGACTGTCCGAGGTTGTCTCACTGGCAGCCACTGGGGTGGGGACGCATACCCTCTCCAGTCACTGCAAGGCCACATCCCTCTCCCTGACCCTTTCATGCAGTCTGACAATTGCACACTGGTACAGGGGGCTCCTACTCCTCATGGGGTGACCCTCATAACTCCTAACTAAACATAAGCAAAGCCACCTTCTTTTAAAACTGCCTGTCTCTGCTGGGTGGCACCTCTAGGTCAGTCATTCCTCCTCCCCAGAAACCCTTCCAGGAGCACCCCTCACCATGGTTGGGGCCTTCCTACTGCTTTTCTCTGTCTGGATTTGGGAAGCATCTGCTCTTACCTGGAGCAAATACCATGGTGAGGTGCAGCTCAGCTCCTAAGTCAGCTCCAGGCTCAGCTTCTCTGGGGGCTCAGCTCCTCGGTCAGCTGCAGGCTCAGCTTTGCTCAGGGCTCAGCAACTCAGTCAGCTCCAGGCTCAGCACCTCCGGGGGCTCAGCTCCTCGCTCAGTCCCACCAGAAGCTCAGCCACTCGCTCAGCTCCAGGCTCAGCCTCTCTGCCACTCCGGGCTCAGCGCGGCGCTCAGCACCGCGGACAGCTCCAGCCCCCGCTTCAGCACCTCGGACAGCGCCCGGCCCCGCACAGCGGCGGCTGCGGGCCGCGGTCCCTCCCTCCTCACTGCGGCGGGGCGGGGATGGCGATGGGGGGGGCACTGGAGCGAGACACTCTCACACACACAGACACGCACAGACACGCTCCCCCCGCCCCCTCCCCGCTCCCAGGGCACCTTCCGTGCCCTAGCAGAAGGGCAAAGGGAGCGGTAATAGCCACGCACCCAGCGGGGAGACCGGCTAATTGCTCCTAATTAGCTCTCGGCAACAAGCCCTGACATTTCGGGCTGTGCTGCTTCCCCCAGCAGAAGGAGCCCTGCTAATGGGCTCCAGCCACAGCGGAGTTCGTCATCAGCGTTCCACTTCTCAAAGGTTCGGATGCTGAGGAATCCACTTTCTGGTGTCACAGGGCTGTTTAATCCAGCTCCATCAAAGAGAAGCACTTTGGTTTCAGACCATATAAAACCCCTTTAGGTTTCAGCATGAGGGCTAAAAGGTAAATAAATAAGTAATGAAGTTCAATAACGACTTGAATAACTAATAAAACAGAGAAGGGCAAGCACAGACAGAAGACAAGAGTTAACATTCCCCACTAACGTTTATATTTCATATCTAATTTGCTTTCATTTCTAAAGCCTGTGCTCAGAGTTCTGCTGGGATCTGAACTTCTACAACAGGCATGAGAAGTTGGAAGCTAAAAGTTGGGTGATCCCTAACAGAACAGATATTGAAGAAAGAACATACTAAAAAAACCCAACCCAGCTGATGAACCGCTACCCCCTGCCACAGGGAGTCGTGAGGGACATAGGTTAGGGGTGACCAGGCAGTGCTGGGTCAAAGGCTGGACTGGGTGATCTTTGAGGCTCTTCCAACCAAAAAGGTTGAGTGATTCTGTGAAGACACTGGAATCAGGAAAAGCAGAGCAACAGCAACATGCCCTGTGTCCAGGAAGTCTCCACGGTCTCACTGAGCATCTGCCCTGTGCATTCAGAATACAATGGGAAACCCAGGGAAGCAGGAAGGCACACAACAGGGCCTGTTTCCCAGTAGCTTTTCATATCTCCAAATTAGGGCTCCACATGTTGTCAGAAGGCAACAGCTCGTCCATGTCCTGGAAGACTCATTAACTGTCTTGTGGAACCTACACCTGCAACTGACATTTCAAAAACTACTGTGAGAACTATCTAGAACAAACTATAGGAGTATTTGAAGCATCACGTGGCAACTTGTACAGCAGGGCCCACAACACTAGAGACTTCACAGAATCACAGAATGACTGAGGCTAGAAGAGCCCTCTGAGCTCGTCCAGCAAGAGCCACATCCAGCCCTCTCTTAAACACCTCCAGACAGGGGGATTCTCCCACTGCCCTGGGCAGTCCAGTCCAGGCTCTGAGCACACTTTCCCTGAGGAAGGGCTTCCTAACAGCCAACTTAACCCTCTCCTGGCAGCTTCAGGCTCTGCCCTCTCATTCTGGTGCTGGTTGCCTTGAAAAAGAGCCTGACTCCCACCTGACTGCAATCTCCCTTCAGGGAGCTGGTGAGAGGGAGATGGTCCCCTCTGAGCTTCCTCCAGGATAAACACTCCCCGCTCCCTCAGGACTTGGTGACTTTACATCACAGACTGGGGCCAAAATGACAGAGAAGCTGAACCCAAAGCAAAACCCAAGAAGAAATGAAGACCTAGATGAATTCAGGGACTTTAAACGTCAGACAGAATGATTCACCTCAACCCATCACTGCGCATGTAAGTGCTCACAAGCCAGTCTTTGATGCTCCCTCTGCCAGACCTCTGCAGACAGACAGTCAGTCCCTGCCCTGAGACCAATGATGAATCACTGCCTAAAATCCAGAGCCTTTAGATCACATGGGAATTCTTTCACACAGCAGACTGTTTCACCAGAGACTCTGGCTGCATCTTTGCCAAATCATCAAATCAAATCCTAAGCCCAGCTGGACAACCTTCCAGTTGCCTCCTCAGAGGTCCTGAAAAATTCAGTTAGTTTATTACAGGAAAGGGGGAAGTGTAATGGGCTTGTTTGAAATAAAAGAGGCTGGATCCCCTGAGAGGAGAGAGATACAGCCAGTACCATTAGGTATTTCGAGCACCACGAGCTCGATGAACACATACTTTGTGACTTTCATAGAATCATAGAATCCTCATGGCTGGAAATGACCTCCAGTATCACCAAGTCCTGCTCTCATCCCTACATCTCCCTGTCTCCTACACCATGGCCTCAAGTGCTCTAGCTACTTGGTTTTTAACCCCCTCCAGGGATGGGCACTCCACTCCCTCCCTGGGCACCCTGGTCCAGTGCCCAACCACTCTCTCAGGAAAGAGCTTCTTCCTCAGATCCAATCTAACCCTCCCCTGATGCCACTTGAGGCCACTTCCTCTTGTCCCAGGAAAAACAAATCTACACACTTAGGCTCTGGAGTTGTTAAGCATGGAAGCCACACTCTTAACTACAGCCCACCCTAAAATACAGATCTGCATTTGATTTGTGCTGAGGTTTGATAAATGGGGTATTGCAGCTTTAGCTGACGGTGTATGTTTGCTTTTACTCCAACTCTTCTCCCTAATTTTACCCACACCCCCTTAAACACGAGAGAAACACGTGAACAAGCGTTGCCATACACAACTAAGATCTTCAGAGGCATAGTCCTGAAACCTCTGCTCTCTAAGCCCCAGTTATGCAGCTGATGAGTACAAAATGGACATAAATCACCTGCAGGTAACTGGTGACTTCTCCTGAAAGAAGCTGTCTTCTCATGAGAACTTCTCTTCTCAGGAGAAGTTCTCTAGGCTCCTGCCTCCTGGGATCTTGTGTCTGTTGGGAGTCTCTAGGGTAGAAAGAAGCGATTCTCTGGAGTAGAAAGAAGTGATTCTCTGGAGTAGGAAGAAGTGATTCTCTGGAGTAGGAAGAAGTGATTCTCTGGAGTAGGAAGAAGTGAGTATCTGGAGCAGAAAGAAGTGAGTCTCTGGAGCAGAAAGATGTGAGTCTCTGGAGCAGAAAGACACCACTCACAGTGGAGTTCTACCCTACTGTGTCCTCTCGTCTCAACCATCTGCAACACTGCTATAGTGGTTTGTTCCAGTGAGTACTGCTTGGGGTACCCCAGACCCTGAAAAAATGGGGCTTTATCAGCCAAGGATGAAAACTCAGAGCATTTTGTCTTTTAAAGGAGTGAGAAGATTGATCTTCCCCACATCTAAGCAAATTATAGAAGCCAGCTGCTCACATGTACTGGGAGAAGGTCACAGAATGACCCTAAGCACTGCTGGGTCTGGGGGGTTTTGGTTATGAACACAGTGGGTTTGCATCAGGAAGGCTGTTCTAAACCAGAGAGTGATTTGATGCTCTGGTGGGAAAAGATGTGCCTCACTCTGTGAATTCCCTAAGGATGATCCATCTCCAGTGCCTTGTGTTTGCTAACTGACGCCAGTTTGGGGTTATAATAAGGCTTTAGATCTATTTCTATGCAGAACATGTAAGGCGCAGTCACTCTCTCACATACTGAGTCAAAACAGCTCAGTACTCAGGACTGCTACAAGCAGAACTACCACTCACAATTCCAGTTTGTCAGTACAGACCTTAACTATAAAATAACCTGTAAATGATGGCAGGGATCTGAGATCTGGGCATCCAGAAGCTCTGCCTTGGCCCCAGGTTTGGATACTCTGAACAGGGCAGATGTGGTACAACCCCACACGTGTGCTCTGCAGGGTTGGTCGAGTTTCTGTGTGGAAAACAAGCTGCTTAGCTACCGATCATCAGAGCAGCGCTGAGGCTTCCAACCTCTCCTTCTGTTTCCAAAAGCTCTAGTGCTCAAGTTCATCAAGTTCCACAAACAGGGCCTGCGGTAGAAACGAAATGTGGAGCAAAGTAGCTGGAGGAACCCATCAATATTGTATAAATCACTATTTTTAGCTGTTCCATCCCTGCAGATCCCTTGCATCCCATTTCACAGCGGCTCCTGAGGCATCTCGACCCGCATTTAACAGAGCCTATTTGTGGAACTCCTCTGCCTGCACGGAGAACGACAGACCGAATGCAGTGATGGGATTTTTAATGAATCCTTGGGCACACGACTGGAAAAGAAGAACATTCCTTACATCTGCCTTTACCTTCTAGGTAGGACCATCGTGTTCTGTACTGAGCTGTGGATGTCCCAAGGACTCGTCTGTTGTCAGCAGCAGAGATCCTCTGTCTCAGAAATGCTTTGTCTCTTCTGTAAGACAGAGAGGGGTCTCAATTGATCGAAGACTCGGTAACAATCCATCCCTAACCATATACTCCAAGCTCAGGGTAGACTTGCTGGTATCATCTGATGCCTCATTCTTTATCCTACCCTCCTCTATGCACTTAAATATCCCAACCCACTGGAATCAAGAAGACAGTCTCCATAATAGAAGCCCAGACCCTGACCTTCCAAAGAGCTCCAGTGTGGGACCTGCCTCGCAGGCCCATGAAGAAGCTCTGGTGTTCTACAGCTTCCATGGACAAAGAGAAGCTGAGCTTCTCCAACTTCTGCTGCTGAAGTCAGCGTGAGGTGTTGTCTCTCACACAACAACCTTCCACACTGCTCTCCAGGGTTAAGCCTTCACAGAAGATTAAAGGAGTAAAACGGAACCCCAGCTGGTTTGGTCTTTTCCACCCTAAAATGATTCTGTGAAGGGTGACTTCAGTCTTTTAAAGCACAAAGACTTTGAACTAAACGGTTACAGGTCCTCAGGATTTAGACCAATTGCACAACAAAGGGGACTCTGGTTTAGTGTCTCACCTGGTGTTGGAGCCTACAGGCCCAGCCGGGTCACCCCAAGAACCTCATTCCACAGCAGCTGACAGGTTGCAGCGTTGTGACACCTCTAGTTCCTCAGCAGCTGACACATTGAAGCCTTATAACCACCTAAGTTGTAGCCACAGAAGCAGAACACAGAGCTCCCCTGAAGGTGGCCACCTAAGACTTGGTATTTAAGGGCTGGTCTGGGCCCAAGAAAGTCACAGCAGCATCCCCTGCAGTCGGACAGGATCTCACCCCTGGACTCCTAAGCTCTGATGGGCTCTGGCTACAGTTACCAGCACAGTTCCTTTCAGAAAGCTTCTCCAAGACCTGAGATGTTCTCAGCCTACCCCCTGTCTTGAAGAAGAGCTGTTGGGAAGCCTTACTGGCTTTCAAGACAAGGTCGGGTGAGTTCACCCCCAAACTGACAGAGGTAGTGGAAACTGCCAGTAAACCCCCAGCTTCACAAAGGCAACCGATAACACGTGGTCACCACTGCTCTCAGGAACACACAGCAGAGTTCTGGCCCTGGGGAGCACCTCAGGGGCAGTCTCCTGCAACTGTGAGCCTCAAGCTCTGTCTTGCTGGCCCAGTGAGCTCCATTTTCATTTATCCCCTCCCAAACAAACCCTGGTCAGGCTCTTCTTGACAGGTTATTCCGCTCACCCCACAGCTCGAGGGACAATTAACTATGTTTAGACTTAACAGATGTTTGCTCAACCAGTACTTGAGTGCCCCCACCAGCCTCCCCATCCTTCCTCATCCAACCCTTCACAAGATTCTTTTTCCAGTGAAAACATCTGCAGCTGAAATTTAACTTTCTTGCTTCTCACAGCCTTCTTATGAGACCCAGAGACACCCTCTTTCCTTCAACTTTCCCCCTTTTGAGACTTCATCACAGGTTCACAAGCTTGCGGGTTGAAAGGGACCTCAGGGATCATCCAGTCCAACGCCCCTGCCACAGCAGGATCACCCAGACCCAGTGGCACAGGAACACAGCCAGGTGGAGCTGGAACGTCTGCAGAGAAGGAGACTCCACAGCCCCCCTGGGCAGCCTGGTCCAGTGCTCTGGGACCCTCCCTGGGAAGAAGGTCCTGCTGAGAGTGAGAGGGAACCTCCTCTGCTCCAGCTGGCACCCAGTGCCCCTTGTCCTGTCCCCAGATGCCCTTGAGCAGAGCCTGGCTCCATCCTCCCGACACCCACCCCTCACAGATTGAGAGACAGGAATGACGTCCCCCCTCAGCCTCCTCCAGCTCCAAGCTAAAGAGCCCCAGCTCCCTCAGCCTTTCCTTATCAGGGAGCTGCTCTCCTCCCTTCATCATCCTTGTGGATCATCTAGTCCAACCTCTTAAAGGCTGATACAGTTGAAATGAGCTGGCCCACAACCAGAACCACCACCACCACCACACAGCTCTGCTTTCTGGAGCCTCACCAACCCCGAAGCCCATCGGCTAAGAAGAAGCGAACGCCGTGTTAGGTAAGAAACCCAGAGCGCGAGACTGATGTATTTAGCTAAAACCCCCCAAGAAAAGCAGATCCCATCCTGGACCCACCATCTTTATCTCTATGATCACAGACAGGGAAACACGTCAACAAGGGTCGTTTCTCGTGTTCCTCAAGAGAACCAATACAAAGGCGATGAGTACACATCCCGTGATGCCGCACAGATACAAAACCGTAGAGTCTGTTTACAAACTGCTATCACCGAATGCAAAATGAAGCAACGCTTTAAAAAAATAGATCGGTAAAGGTCCCAAGTTGACATCTGCTAAAAGAGTCAGTTCCCGGTGTGTTCACACATCGGCCTCCGAACCAGCACTGGCGCTCCCCAGAGAACTGCTTGAGCCCGTGACTACGCCAACACAATGAAGCTGTGGGGAAAAAAAACCCAACCAACCACCCCAACCAACCAACCGAAAGAGAAGCCCCCTGCCCAGCAGCCCAAGCTCTGCAGACAGGTTCCAAGAATCACTCTTTGTCCCCTGTGATTCAGAAAAGTGGGAGGTGATCTTCCGTGCGGTCGCTCCCCGGGAACTGCTCGAATGCTTTCACACAGCTGGTGACCAGCGGTGGGCAACCCCCTGCCCAGGAGGGGGGGTTCTTGGGTTATTTTTTCCCAGTTCAACTTCAAATGGAAGCTCTGACAACAGCTGTAGGGTTTACACATCCAAAGAGAGAGAGGCTCGGCCTCCTTCTGGGCTACGGTACCACTGTGTCTTCTCCTGTGGACTGCACACTGCACACTGCAACCCGAAGACTCTGAGCGAACAGCTCAATGAGCAGCATCTATCCCAGATGGTCTTGGCAATCCCCCCACTCACCAGCTAACTCCAGTAACAGAGTGACCACTGATTCTGGATCAGTTCTGATCAAAGTCACTCACTGAAGTCTCCCTCTTCCTCTGAACGTCGGGCAGTGACACCCTGGAATGGGACAACTCTCTGTGGCCAACTTTCAACAGCCAGCTCTCCACAGGTCTTTCCTAGCCGACCACCCGCAAGCCTGTTCCTGCCATGGCTTGTGGCTCTTCCTCTCTTTCTAGGGGGTGGTGCTGGTTTTTAAATTGAAGGACTTACAGACACAGCATCCCACCACTCCAGCATCCTCCTCAGCCCAGCTTCCCGTGCAAAGCCCCCCTGCAGCACTTCCCACCCCCCTTTCAGCCCAAGCGCACAGAACTGGCCACACTCAGATGGGCCAAGAGATTCCATCTTTCATGTCTGACTGAGTGGCCTTTACCTCCCCTCCCCATGATGAACTCAGTGACTCTGGTAACGAGTAGCAGAGGAAGGTGGGCACCTCTGATGACTACCCACGTGGAAGGTTCCCCTTCCACCTCTCATAGTGAGGCTGCTCAGTACCAGGCACTCGGAGCTCCAGCCTGCACCCAAGGGCTCTGCAGAGCTCACTGTGCACCAGGAAGGATCTGCTGACCCAAGCAGAGTTGGCCACCGAGAGCTGTCCCATGGAGAGTTGTCCTCAGGACATGACACCCGCCCAGAAGCTCTCCTGTGCCTCCAGTGCCAGGTCAGGGGAACCGAGGGCTGCGTAATAACTCGGCTGGGCTGGATTACTGTTAATTCATCTGAGAGAGGAACATGTTGTCTCCTCCGAGCAGCTGTGGCTCTGTCCCAGCTCTGGGGTCCTGCCCAAGAAAGAAACAGAGGAGGCAGACTGTTCCTCGCAGAAGGGACAGGTGAGCACCATGACCCTTCCGCTCTGCCAGCCAGGAGCACCATGCATAACGGGGCTTTCCCTGAGGAAAGCAAGCGGTTCTGTACGTTTGCCACCTCCACTGAACCAAGGGTAGCTGAGGGAAAGGAGTTACAAGCAATTTCATGTTGATCAGTGTCTCTCCTCACACCCCGCTGCAGCAGCATCCAGCACCTGCATGAGCTAAACAAGAAAGGAGGAACTGTGAAGCGTAAGGACCCAACCTCTGTCTCTCAAAGCCTGAAGGCAGGGCACCTTCGCAAGTGCCAAAACCAAGCGCTCCCTCTCCACGACTGCTCTCTTGGTGTTTCCACGCTCACCTCCCCGATTCCCACGTCTACATCACCTCCCAGATAAAAAAATAACCCATCAACCGGTGCTGACGCCCCAGTTTAAAGAGAACTGGTTTGTACTAGCCAGGGAAACGGGGTGTCAGTGCATTGTGCCAGTGACAACAGAGGCAGGCCACACCCGAAGAACACCCTTCTCTGCAGTGACCACAAAAGACCTAACCGAGCCTCGCTGGGTGGCTGTGCAGCATTCACATCCGCTACAAAATAGAGGTTCCTGAAAAAAGAGGGAGTCTAAACGTATCCCGACGAGAGCCCTGCGGGTAGGAATCCCAATCCAAGCTCCTGCTTTCAGCTACATGCTATGCTCTCCAGCTGCTGCTCCGCTTCCGCAGCCATCGCTGCTGCCTGCAACTGTTCCGTTTCGCTCTGGATGGAGTTGGCCGCGGTCACTTGCTTCCGTTCGCTGTGCATGTTGTTCTCGTGCCGTTTGAGGTCAGAAGCTTTCGCGAACGCCTTCGTGCAGGAGCTGCAGACGAAAGGCTTCTCTCCCCGGTGTCTCCTCTCGTGGTCTTTGAGGTGGGACTTGTGCTTGAAGGCTTTGTCGCACATGTGGCAGGCGAAAGGCCTCTCGTTGCTGTGCACCCTCTCGTGTTTCTTCAGGTCGGGCGCGCGGATGAAAGACTTGCCGCACACCTCGCAGCTGTATGGCTTGTACCCCGTGTGGATCTTCAGGTGCTCCTTCAGGTGGGCCTGCGTGGTGAAGCCCTTGGTGCACATCTCGCAGACGAAGGGCCGGTCGGCAGTGTGCAGCTTCTCGTGTTTCCTCAGCCGCGCCTCGTCAGAGAAGGTCTTGCCGCAGGCCTGGCACACGATGTGCTCCCTGTGGCCGTACAGCAGATACTCGAACTTCATGTCACTGGTCGCCGTGGTCCAGCCAGGCGTCTGTTCGTCTTTCACTTCGCTTATGCCGTCGTTAAACGTCAACGGCTGAGGGGTCTGAGAGCCCAAGTCTTTCGACTCTGCGGTCTCCATCGGCTCTACCTCTTGGCCGTAGCAGTTCACTTTGCGCACCTCTTCGCTGCCCAGCTCTTTCAGAATCGCCTCTTGCACTCGCAGGGTGGTAGTGGGTGATTTCCCATCTTCCTGACTGGGGGGAGTCCCTTCCACGGTCACATCCGACGGACTGTCGTCGTGATCTCCGATTTCTTCCACCTCATCGTCTTGGGCATCGTTGGGCTCCCCCATGGGCCGGTTGATTTTCAGGCAGTACTTGTTCTTGGACTGCGCGTTCTCCTCGGGACTGGACACGTCCCGTTTCTGAGAGCAGAGTTTATCCAGGAATCGGATGCCTAGGATCTGCCCCGAGGACATCATCAAATTCACGTCCTCCTTCTTCACCGAAATCTTGGCGGTGTACATGTAGTTGAGAACTTCCTCGAAGATGTCAGAGCGAAGGAAATCTATTTCTATCACCGACGAACTGTCCACCTCCAGCTTCTTGAACAGCTTTTTGAAGTAGGTACTGCAGGCAGCGAGGACGCACCGGTGCGCTCGGAACTTGACATCCTCCACCACGATGGCGATGTCGCAGAACTCTCCCTCCAAGCGTTGCTCGTTCAAGGTTTTCAGGAACACGGTCTTGTGATCGTCGTCATTGTACTTGATGGTTTCAGACATACTGATGAAAAACTCCTGCAAAAGCAACGAGGGGGAGGCTGGGTTTCAGAACGCGGCGCGAGTCCTAGCCCCCCAACAGCGTTTACACACCAAAACAATCAGCAAGAACAGAGTTCTTTGCTTCATTAAGCTAAAAACGGGTCAGGTTCTAAACCCCCCCGTAAGTGTGATCAAACACGGGCAAGGGAAGCCACTCCGAGCCCGAGGAAACGCGAGACGCGCCCTCAAAATCACTCTGAGCGTGTCCGCGTAGGAAACGCGGGACGCCGGCCTTACCATGAACAATGCAGGAGATGTTCTGAAGCGATGACTGATGGATGAATAACCCCTACGAGGGGCCTCCTGCAGCCTGGAAGACAGGAAATGAGTACAGTGCTAAGAAATTACAGACATCTATTTGTCCAAATGGCTCTGAGTTTGCCTGCTGCCTTCGCTGTTCTTTAAACCTCTACAGATCGCGGCGGAAAAGCACCCGGTAGTGCAGCGGAATCGAGAGTCACTCAGGCTGGAAAAGGCCTTCAAGCTCATTGACTCCAACCCTCACCTCAGTTGTCCCAACCCACCCTGAGCTCCAGATCTCCCCCACTGTGGAACATGGCCAGGGATGGTGATTCAACCCTCTCCCTGGGCAGCCTGTGCCAGGGCTCTTTCCAGGGAGAAGGTTCTCCTCAGGGCCACCCTCACCTTCCCCTGGGCAGCCTGAGGCAGTTTCGTAGTGTCCTACCCCTTGCTTCTTGGGAGAAGAGACCAAACCCCATCTCTCTGCACCCTCCTTCCAGGTAGCTGCAGACAGCAAGAAGGTCTCCTCTCAGCCTCCTTGTCTTGCCCAGTCATAGAGATGAATGGTCCCCAACTGTGTTCACTTGCCTCTGGCTACCAGCCTGCCTCCACCTTCCTGACTAGAACCACTCAAAACACCGAGTTTAACTTTTTCTGCCCCATCTCACTGTGGCAGAAGCAGAACTTGACTTCCTGGGTGGTTCAGACACTGCCCTTCGTGCCCTGGCCCAGAGTCTGCGGGAACTCCCGTCCTCAATTCCAGTTGGAAATCTGAGATGAAAATGGGACAGAGCGAGCTGGGACCTAACCTGCTGGACAGCAAAAGGACCAGGGGTGCTGGTGGTCCAGGAGCCAGCAAAGGGCTCTTGTGGCCTACAAGGCCAGTTCTCTCCTGAGGTGCACGAAGAAGAGCATGGCCAGCACGCTGAGGGAGGATCTCCTCTCTCTGCCCTGTCCTGCTGAGGCCCCAGCTGGAGTACTGGGTCCAGTTCCAGGGTCTCCAGTTTGAGAGAGACTAACTGGTACTGGAGAGAGCCCAGCACAGAGATCACTGAGATGATCAGGGGCTGGAGCACCGTCCTTGTGAGGAGAGGCTGGGCGAGCTGGGGCTGTTCAGCCTGGCCAGGAGGAGCCTGTGGGGGGATCCTGTCAAGGCTTACAACGATCTCCAGGGCGGGTGTCACAAGGACGGGGCCAGGCTCTGCTCGGCGGAGCCCAGTGACCGGACAAGGGGCAATGGGCACAGCCTGGAACCTGAGACGTTCCAGGGGGCCAGAGCCCTGGCCAGGCTGCCCAGAGAGATTATGCTGTCTCCTGCTCCAAACCCATGTGGATGATTCCCGTGGGATCTGCTCTAGGGGATGGTGCTCTGGCAGGGGTCGGACTGGATGATCCCCAAAGGTCCCTTCCAGTCTGTGGGAAGATGCACGGCCCTCATAAACAACGGAAACACCCCAGCAGCACCTGAGAACCAACGGGAGCGTTTTCCGGGGCTTCCACCATCCCGGGAAACACACCCAGCCAGCCTGGCAGAGCACAGGACAAACCCACTGCTTCCATTCGCTAGTTCCAATGGTTCTGCAGCAATGAGTTCCAAGGATTCCATAATAATTAATCCCAATCGTTCCATAACTATTCCAATAACTCTCTAATAATTAATTCCCATTATGCCACTATTATTCCCATTATTCCTGAACTATGTAAATTACTCCATAATAAATTCCCATTATTCCATAACTATTCCAGTGACTCTATAATAATTCATATTCCCATTATTCCATTACTATTCCAATTATTCCATAACTATCCCAATTACTCCACAATAAATTCCCATTATTCCATAACTATCCCATTATTCCATAACTATCCCATTATTCCATAACTATACCAATTACTCCATACTAATTAATTCCCATTATGCCATTACCATTCCAATTATTCCTTAACTACTCCAATTATTCCATAACTATCCCATTATTCCATAACTATTCCAATTGCTCCATAATAATAAATTCCCATTATTCCATAACTATACCAATTACTCCATACTAATTAATTCCCATTATGCCATTACCATTCCAATTATTCCGTAACTACTCCAATTATTCCGTAACTATTCCAATTACTCCATACTAATTCCTATTATGCCATTACCATTCCCATTATTCCATAACTATTCCCATTAATCCATAACTATTCCAATTACTCCATACTAATTAATTCCCATTATGCCATTACCATTCCAATTATTCCGTAACTACTCCAATTATTCCGTAACTATTCCAATTACTCCATACTAATTCCTATTATGCCATTACCATTCCCATTATTCCATAACTATTCCCATTAATCCATAACTATTCCAATTACTCCATACTAATTAATTCCCATTATGCCATTACCATTCCAATTATTCCGTAACTACTCCAATTATTCCGTAACTATTCCAATTACTCCATACTAATTCCTATTATGCCATTACCATTCCCATTATTCCATAACTATTCCCATTAATCCATAACTATTCCAATTACTCCATACTAATTAATTCCCATTATGCCATTACCATTCCAATTATTCCGTAACTACTCCAATTATTCCGTAACTATTCCAATTACTCCATACTAATTCCTATTATGCCATTACCATTCCCATTATTCCATAACTATTCCCATTAATCCATAACTATTCCAATTACTCCATA
>VZRI01006067.1:1225-13052 GCA_013397515.1 Upupa epops
TGTTCCTGTGCGACTTAGTCTGGGTGATGCTGCTGTTGAAGGAGGCTCAGACTAGATCATTCCAGGTCCCTTCCAATCCCTAAGGATTCTGTATTCTTGAATTCAGACACATTCCTGGACTTCAAGAAGTCCTGCTTTTCTCCACTGAACCTGCAGTCTCTGGAGAGTCTCTGGAGACGAATGGTTTGCTCACAATACCCTGGGGTGATGAGAGATGTTCTCCACCTCGGGTTACAGCATCAAACCACTTGCCTTCCAACCGAACTCGGTTGCCGACAGCCACCTCCCTCTTTCTACTCAAAATACTTTGCTCAGAAGACACAGCAACAAAGGCAACAGGTGGTCTTTGTGGAAGTCTTTGAGGAAAACGAGTGCGTTTGGAGGATGTTTCCGCTGACTTTGACCTTGGCCTCTGCAATCTGAGGCTGTGTTTTCCTTCGCTTCCATTTTCCCATGAAACATCTTGAATCTGAATTTCTCGATTGACTTGGGAGTTGCCAGTTACTGGTCCTATTAGTCACGGCTCTATGTTCCTAGGGAGTTACCATGTGAACAGCTTGTACCCTGGCCTTTGAAAGGCAGCAGTTAGCAGTCAGATCAAGTGTCAGCTATCACTGATGGGTTCTTAAGAAATCAGTGACATCACAGCCAGACAACAGGGAGGGAAGTGTTACT
The DNA here is from genome assembly GCA_013397515.1 of Upupa epops. Taxonomy (NCBI): domain Eukaryota; kingdom Metazoa; phylum Chordata; class Aves; order Bucerotiformes; family Upupidae; genus Upupa; species Upupa epops. Next base: position 1,901 of record VZRI01006067.1, read on the forward strand.
GTGTCATAGCCACAAAGCCACTTACTCCTAGCAAGTAACTGTTCAGAATGGTCTCTCCAACTGTTGGAAGCTGGACTGAGCTGGTACTCTTCCCAGGTGCCTAGGACACAAGCAGGATCAGGGAAGGGCTAAGAAGACAGGAAGGAAGGAGTGGGAGAGAACACAGGTTCGTACCCTAACGCAGCCCTTTGGAAGGAGACTGATCCTCTGGATGCCATAAAGGTCAAAAGTTTATTTAAAAAACAAAAGGCCATCCGGGAATGCCTGAGTGTGGGTTCATGTGACAGATCCGAAGCGTATCCAAGGATGATCTAGCAGTGGAGGATGTGGTAAGCCCAGCATGAATGACTTGTTGAACTTGTGGTGTCTCAGATAGCTGTTTTTTTGTTTGCTAATAGAAACAGAGTCTGTGTAAAAATCAGCTCTGAGGAGGGAGACTTTTGCCTTTCAAAGCACAAACGTGTGGTTTTGCTTTTCAGCCTGGAGATACACTCTACCCAAAAGATGAAAATGGAAAGTTTATCTACCATAAGACAGACCTGTGTGCGACTTGGGAGGTAAGAAAACACAAACCCCATCCATATATTCTTTGAAAACACAGGGCTTTAGACTCTCTTTTACTTGTAGCTTTCCTAGAATGATTAGGGATGGGAAGGGACCTCGAAAGATCATCCAGTCCAATCTCCCTGCCACAGCAGGATGACGCAGACCAAGTCACACAGGGACAGAGCCAGGTGGGTCTGGAATGTCTCCAGAGAAGGAGACTCCACAACCCCCCTGGGCAGCCTGGTCCAGTGCTCCAGCAACCTCCCTGGGAAGAAGGTCCTGCTGATATTGATAGGGAACCTCCTCTGTTCCAGCTGGCACCCAGTCCCCCTTGTCAGTTCCATCTATCCCAGCATAGAGCAACGAAGATGATGAAGGAAGGAGAGCAGCTCCCTGATGAGGAACGGCTGAGGGAGCTGGGGCTCTTGAGCTTGGAGAAGAGGAGGCTGAGGGGGGACCTCATGAATGTCTCTAAATATGTGAGGGTTGGGTGTCAGGATGATGGAGCCAGGCCCTTCTCAAGGTCATCTGGTGACAGGACAAGGGGCACTGGGTGCCACCTGGAACAGAGGAGGTTCCCTATCAATATCAGCAGGAACTTCTTCCCAGAGAGGGTCCCAGAGCACTGGACCAGGGTGTCCAGGAGGGTTGTGGAGTCTCCTTCTCTGGAGATGTTCCAGACCCACCTGGCTGTGTTCCTGTGCGACTTGGTCTGGGTGATGCTGTTGTGGCAGGGGGATTGGACTGGATGACCTTTCGAGGTCCCTTGTGATCCCTAAGGATTCTATGATTCTATGAACTCACATGAGGAGAGACAACATGGGCCACTGCACATGCCTCTTCATCTTGCACTGTGCACAGCTGGACAGAAGTGCCCCAGGTTAGAGGATGGGTGAAATTCTGAGTGAAGTTGAGAGTGGGAGAGAGCCTAACATGGGTTTGAGCTTTTGCCTAGCAACTGAGCCATCCAGGCTGTGTCTGTTTATGTCACCCTTTGGCTGATGCTGTCCATTCATCTCTCACAGGCTGGGTCCTCAAATGTTGAAAGCAACAGCTGCCTGAATGCTGGCTTTCTCTTCAAGCTGGTTCTTATTGTACAGGATTATATTGTAGCAGGTCACTCTCTTCAGCTAAGAAGCCAAGAGAAAAATAGGTGGTGGTGAGTGCCTGCAAATAATAGCATCAGTCTAAATAGAACTGGCTAAACTCAACCAGATCATTTCACTCTCACACTGTGGTGCTGGCAGGGAAAAATGCCTCCAGATGACTGTATTCGCTGACTTGTCACTGAGTGATACAAAGCATATGAGGGCAACTAGAGGTCACAGACATGGTGCCTTCTTACCTCCCTGCTTTCAGCTCCTGAGAGACAGAAAGGAATAACAAACCAGCAGGAGGGGCATCTAGCTGCACGGTGGGATCTGCTCTGTGTCAAACAGTCAGTGAATCATTTGTGTGCGGAGTTTCTGGGACCAAAGGGGAACATCTTAGGAAAGGGCTCTCTTTCCCCTTAACAGTCCAGCAGATGAAGCTAGTGAAGGCAAAGGCATGTACTCAGACCCATTCATAAGGCTTTCTCAGCTCTTGGGATGTCTGAAGTTCAGAATGTCTAGGATTCCTTTCTCCCCATTTATTTTTTCCTGCGGTACTGAAGCTGTCCATGCTGGGCTCATGAGGTGCCTTGCCAAATAGAGGGTTTCACTAGACAGATCCTTCCAAGATGGTGAAGGACGTAGAACAGCTCCCTGATGAGGAAAGGCTGAGGGAGCTGGGTCTCTTGAGCTTGGAGAAGAGGAGGCTGAGGGGGGACCTCATTCCTGTCTCTAAATCTGTGAGGGGTGGGTGTCAGGAGGATGGAGCCAGGCTCTTCTCAAGGTCATCTGGTGACAGGACAAGGGGCAATGGGTGCCAGCTGGAACAGAGGAGGTTCCATCTCAATATCAGCAGGACCTTCTTTCCAGGGAGGGTCCTGGAGCACTGGACCAGGCTGCCCAGGGGGGTTGTGGAGTCTACTTGTCTGGAGACGTTCCAGACCCTCCTGGATCTGTTCCTGTGTGATTTGGTCTAGGTGATGTTGCTGTGGCAGGGGGATTGGACTGGATGATCTTTCAGGCTCCCTTATAATCCCTGATGATTCTATGATATGAAGAACCATCCTACAATCAAAAGGAATAAATTGACTTATCAGGGACCCGATCAGCTTTGCTCACTCTCCCTTCTCCACCTTTAAGGCAGTGCTAAAGCAATATAAACTAAGCAAATCTCTTTGAAGTAGACATCTAGTATTTGAGTATCTACATCTCAGATTAATCTTTCTGCTCCCCATACTAATTATACCCTTGCAGCACATAATATATACACAATATTAAGGTTTGGCCTGGCAAGTGAGTCTACATGGGAACAGTGTAGAATAGCAGCAAGGCGCTGGCCCTCAAGCTAATAGCTCTGTTAGTTCTGCTGCATCAAAGGTTCTTCTGCATTCTCAAGCATGGGTTGTCTTCCACCCATCTCCAAATCGCTTGCTCCAAGGAATCAAGCCAATAGGTGAGATTCTAATGGTCTTTTCTTTCTTTCCAGGCCATGGAAGCATGCAAAGATGCAGGCTTGGCAAAGTCTATTGGAGTATCCAATTTCAACCGCAGGCAGCTGGAGATGATCCTGAACAAGCCAGGACTTAAGTACAAACCTGTTAGCAACCAGGTATGACTGCAAGCCAAAGACAGAGGCGGCCATGATGCTACCTCCCTGTAGGGAACACGGAGGCAGCACGTGGCCCAAGCTGCTGCATGCAGAGAGGCAACGTGTGCTTGGCCACTGGTGCTGCCCTCCATGCTGTCACACTTCCAGTTCTAGCTTGAAAATATCACTCATCTAGGTGAAAGATAAATATTCGAAGGCGCTCAAACGATTGCTCCCCTCGGTTCCTGGTCCAGTACGACAAACTAGACAGCTCTGTGCCAGAGCTCTGTAACAAGGTTGACTGGTGAGGCAGTGCAAATCTTAAATCTCTGCCGTTTACCTTACTTTAAGTTGAAAGACAAAGGATTTAAGCAGTTCCCAATGAAGCCGTGACTCCCTCAGCTGGCACCACACCGAAACCATCCTGAGCACTGGGCATCCCTAGTCGCTTTCAGCATCCCATGTTTAAAAGGTGTTAAAGTACCTCCTAAGCTTCTTGAGCCTTTACTACAAGGTACCCATAAGAGCTAGAGAAAACCCCAAGTTAAAGGAGACTGATTAAGCTACCAGCTTGAGCAGAACAACAAGCCCATGAAGATGATAGACACATGCCAGTTAAACTACAGTAGTGGGACTCAGAGAAGGCAGGAAGTGTCAGTGACCCATCCGAATGCCCAATCCCTTTTGCGCTGGCATTTGGCAGCTCGCTACGTTTCCTAGAAATCACTGGGAAGCTCTTCTGACTCATCTGGCACCAATGAATATCCACGTTAGCAGTATCAGAGACGAGGCCAGGGACCAACTGGGACCAGCTTCCTACCCTGAGCACATGGCCTGGAGGGCTGGAGTTGGCATGGGGCAGGGCAGGGAGACTGGCCACGTCTTTGGCCCGCAGGGAAAGGCAGCCTGTGAGAAGAGGAAATTCCAGCACCCTTCCACCGGTGTTGACATGCCTAGCGGGTGCAAAATGCAATCGCTGTTTCTGGCATGCACCTAGGACTGCGCTGAGCACTGCTGCTGCTTCCTGGGGTCGAGGAAAACTGGGCAAATCTTAAGCCCAGCTTAGGGCAGCTAGCCAGCAAACATAGATGTGCCAGCCAGCTTTAGACTGCCTGCAAACAGTGGTTGCTCTGTCATCTTGTAGACATCCCTTTCCCAGCGACTGAGAACACAGCCAGCAAATCCCTGCCTGTAAGGGAACAGTATTTGCAATGTAGGAAGCCAGAGCTTGTAATGAGGTCATAACTGTTAGGAAGATGTCTCACCTTGTACATATTCCCTCCCTCACCTTCCTATCTGGGACAGCACATGCCAACACTTTAACAGCACATCAGTCATCCTGAGTGCTACAGGCAGAGAAACAAAGACGTGATGCACACAAGACGGGTTGCCTTCTCAGCCTTCTCCTCTAGACATCTCCTCTCACCTCCATTCCCTTAACTTGTTGCAGCCTTTCCGTTGGATGCCAGTAAAAATACACTGCAGACAACTTACAATCACAGGTGTTGGTCTCTGCTCTCAAGTAACAGGACAAGAGGAAATAGCTTCAAGTTGCTCCAGGAGAGGTTTCTGTTGGATATTAGGAAAACATTCTTCACCCAAACGTCAAGCATTGGAACAAGTTGAATCACCATCCCAAACCAGTCCCCCTGCCTTAGGCAAGGACACCTCTCACTAGACCAGGCTGCCCACAGTCCCATCCAACCTGGCCTTAAACCCTTCCAGGGGGTAAACACGACTGGGTTTTGTTAAGATCTTCTCCAGACTAAACGATTCTATGACCTGCTGTCCACAAAAAGAAACCAAACCACCCACGATGTCACTGTGCCAGCAGAACAGTCACCACAGACTGAGCTCCCTATTCCTTTCTGTAGGTTGAGTGCCATCCTTACTTCACCCAACCCAAACTCTTAGAATACTGCAGACAACACGACATTGTTATCGTGGGGTACAGCCCACTGGGAACTTCAAGGGATGAATCATGGTAAGTACTCACATTATTTTCTAATGGACAATAGCCAGGGAGAGAGAACTGGTTCTCTGTTGTTGTGTCTCTGCAAAACAACCTTCCTACTTATTTCTGCTGTTTCACTGTTACTGATGTGAGTGTGAGGTGGCACCAATACTGCTGCCTCAAAAAGTGCCCTGTGTCTGTATAGGAGGTCACCTTAGGTCTCCTCTCACAGAAAGCAAGTGTCTGTAACTGGGAATGTTGAGGTTTAATTAAGGTAGTAGGAACTAAGTCAACATTATGAAATCCTATGGGAAATTGCCTCTGACAGCTCACCAACCTAAATGATAGAATCAGAGAATCCTTAGAGATCGGAAGGGACCTCGAAAATCATCCAGTCCAATCCCCCTGCCACAGCAGGATCAGCCAGACCATCTTGCACAGGAACACAGCCAGGAGGGTCTGGAACGTCTGCAGAGAAGGAGACTCCACACCCCCCTGGGCAGCCTGTTCCAGTGCTCCAGGACCCTTCCTGGGAAGAAGGTCCTGCTGATATTTCTGTGGAACTGAAATAAAACTGAAATAAAAGTGAAATAAAACTGTTCTGTTCCAGCTGGCACCCAGTGCCCCTTTTCCTGTCACCAGATGACCTTGAGAAGAGCCTGGCTCCATCCTCCTGACACCCACCTCTCACAGATTTAGAAACATGAATGAGGTCCCCCCTCAGCCTCCTCTTCTCCTAGCCCTAGAGACCCAGCTCCCTTAGCCTTTCCTCATCAGGGAGCTGTTCTGCTTCCTTCATCATCTTCGTTGCTCTACACTGGACACCCTCCAGCAGCTCTGTGNTTGTCTTCCACACTACTTGTAAACAAGGTGCAGTATTCTCTCCTCAAACAAGTTCTTGTTCTTATATTTCATCATTAAAACCAGTGAGGATGTTTTGTTTTGTCTCTTTTCGTTTTCTTCCAGGGTAAACGTGTCCTCCCCTCCTTTACTGAAGGATCCTGTGCTGAATGCTATCGGCAAAAAGTACAACAAGACAGCGGCACAGGTTGCTTTGCGTTTTGGCATTCAGCGAGGCGTGGTGGTCATCCCGAAGAGCTTCAACCCACAGCGCATCAGAGAGAACTTCCAGGTACGCAGGTACTCTGACTGTACAGGGATCAATCCACTCACGTTGGCATAGCCCCTCTAGAAAGGGATTTTCCTCATTTCTTTCTGCAGACGTAGGCTTCACCAGTCTCAAAAAGCATCAAATGAGGTAAAACCTGTCCCCATCACTTCATGGCACCGTGAGGGGACAACGAGATAGCAGAGAGGAAATGTTGGTGTTCCCTGAGTAGATAAATTTCCAAATGGTGAGCACCAACTGCTGCGTTGAGCAGCACAAGCGAGGTCATAGAATTCTTAGGGATCAGAAGGGACCTCAAAAGATCATCCAGTCCACCCCTCCTGCCACAGCAGGATCACCCAGACCAAGTTGCACAGGAACACAGCCAGGCGGGTCTGGAAGAGCCTGGCTCCATCCTCCTGACACCCACCCCTCATAGATTTAGAGACATGAATGAGGTCCCCTGTCAGCCTCCTGTTCTCCAAGCTCAAGAGACCCAGCTCCCTCAGCCTTTCCTTCAGGGAGCTGCTCTCCTTCCTTCATCATCTTTGTTGCTCTACGCTGGACACCCTGCAGCAGCTCTGTGTTCTTCTAGAACTGAGGGGCCAGAACTGGACACAATACTCCAGATGTGGTCTCACCAGTGCAAAGTAGAGGAGGAGAGAAACCTTTCTCTATCTGTTAGCCACCCCCCTTCTCATCCACGCCAAGATGAAGAGTTTCAGCAAGTCAGCAGCCCAAGGTTGCCAGTTCAGAAACAGCTGACGTGTTCTTTCCAGTTTTCAGATCTGGGGCAGCTCTGTACACGACACAGGCACACCAGAAAGGCTCATAACCACAACATCAGACAACACCCATCTTGACCAGCACACTCAGATAAGATGTACTGACTGCTCTGGTCACTCACGAGGTCTAGCAGTGTAGGTGATCAGAGCCAAAGCTCACGTAGTATCACCTCCTTGTCATTCCCCTCCTTCTTGCCTTCACTTCCAGGGCTCAGCAAGACACGTTGTGCCAAAGTACAACTCATTCCCATGTTCCTTGCAGCACTCAGTGCCCACACTGACCACTACTTTCCCTGCCCGTGTGTTTCTGCTGGCCTGGTACTTACCAGGCTACTTATCTTCAAAGAATTCCAAGTGTATGTGAGTGAGCTTACTCAGGTCCTCAAGACTCTCCTACAGAAGCAAACCAGTATGCATTTGTGGGGGTAAAAGGGGGGGGGATTGTACTTTTCCAAAGCTGAACATAGGATTGTTGATTATGACAAGAAATGTTAACTCCTACCATTTCCTTCCATTAGATCTTTGACTTCTCCCTCACCGAGAAAGAGATGAAAGAGATTGAAGCCCTGAACAAGAACGTTCGCTATGTGGAACTGTTAATGTAAGTCCAGGGGAACCCTAGACCCTCAGAGAATATCAGTCTTTTCAGAGGATTCAAAAAACCCAAACCTATTACTTCTACGAGTCATTTTTGAACAACCAACCTTATTTTAAGCTAAGGTTTAAACACGGGAGGTCCTTAACACAGCCCAAACCTGCTCCTAAACTTGCACAAGCAGGCATGCAGTAGGGTTTAAAATTCACCCTCTAGGGAGTGACTGTAACTGGCTGTTCCACATCTGCTCCATCCCCTTCAGTGCTTTCTGCTCTAAGTTATACAGATGTTCTTGGCCACTCACAAGGTCTAGCAGTGTGGATGATCGGAGCCAAAGCTCACGTAGGAACACTTCCTTGCCTTTCCCCTCCTTCTTGCCTTCATAGAATCATTAAGGATAGGAAGGGACCTGGAAAGATCGTCTAGTCCAATCCCCCTGTCACTGCAGGATCACCCAGACCAAGTCACACAGGAACACAGCCAGGTGGGTCTGGAACGTCTCCTGAGAAGGAGACTCCACAACCCCCCTGGGCAGCCTGGTCCAGTGCTTCGGGACCCTCCCTGGGAAGAAGGTCCTGCTGAGATTGATAGGGAACCTCCTCTGTTCCAGCTGGCACCCAGTGCCCCTTGTCCTGTCACCAGATGACCTTGAGAAGAGCCTGGCTCCATCCTCCTGACACCCACCCCTCACCTATTTAGAGACAGGAATGAGGTCCCCCCTCAGCCTCCTCCTCTCCCAGCCCAAGAGACCCAGCTCCCTCAGCCTTTTCTCATCAAGGAGCTGTTCTACTTCCTTCAGCATCTTTGCTGCTCTACTTCACTTCCAGCACTCAGGAAGAAAAGATTGCTGCCCAAGTACAGTGGCTTATGGATTGGAAACCGAAGTGTTTCCAAAGGCAACTTGCCCTAAATTGCAGTGAGGAAGGCTAAGAATTAAGACCGTTACTACATGAAACCACAGGGGTCATTTAGGGAGAGCTCTGCTGCATCCTTGTTCAGAACATCCAAATTTGCCTACCCTACTTCCTCATGAAAGAGGAGGTATCTCAGTGACCACAAGTGGTCAGAAACATTGTTTTGGCCTTTTCTCTGAGATTCTTCAGCCATCTCCCACTCCTGCTGTGATGTTGCATCGTGCTTTCTTAGCTGGAAAGTAGAACATACTCTTTCAAGAGTGCTGCTTTGTTTAACTGCACCTCCTGAGAACTAACAGCACTTGATGTCTTGATGCTTGTGATCTAACGCTTCCCACCAATGTAATTTCACCTCACCCTAAGGCTGCAGCACCCCAGAAGGCTTAGACCGAACCAACGTGCCTACCAGAGAACGAGGCCACTTGGATATCTTTTCTCCCCTAGAGCACCTTCAGTTCATAGCCAAACCGCATGCTTTACCCTCTTCAGGGCACTCAGTGTGTAACCACATGCTAGACATTAATTTCCATGCGTTTCTAATTGATTTTAATTACCTTGTATTAGCTGTGTCTTGCCAAACTGTAGAGTGCTCAAGCACTAATAATAATGACAAGTAGAATAGTAGCATCAACAGCACTCTAAAGCATAGAGCGCTGCTCCGAAGATGGGGGGAATGTTATAAAGGAACAAATAAACCACTTACTGAGCTGCATAAATATGATAGAAAATATGAACTAAGTTAAAAGCATCATCATGGAGTTCATCTTTCACATTTAAGCTGAGCCAGGTGCTCTGAGGCTTTATTTCTTTCAACTTAACGTAGCCTTCCATCAATTAGCAGGACTTGGTTCCAGGAGGCTTCTCACATATGGCTTAGCACGTCCTTGAGTGTATTTTAAACAGGGGCTTTGGAGCCAGGTTAATAGGATCCTAGAACCATTAGGGATCAGAAAGGACCTCAAAAAATCATCCAGTCCAGTCCCCCTGGCACAGCAGGATCACTCAGACCAAGTGGCACAGGAACACAGCCAGGCGGGTCCGGAATGTCTCCAGAGAAGGAGACTCCACAATCCCCCCTGGGCAGCCTGGTCCAGTGCTCCAGGACCCTCCCTGGGACGAAGTTCCTGCCGATACTGATAGGGAATCTCCTCTGTTGCAGCTAGCACCCAGTGCCCCTTGTCCTGTCACCAGATGACCTTGAGAAGAGCCTGGCTCCATCCTCCTGACACCCACCCCTCACAGATTGAGAGACATTCATGAGGTCCCCCCTCAGCCTCCTCTTCTCCAAGCTCAAGAGACCCAGCTCCCTCAGCCTTTCCTCATCAGGGAGCTGCTCTCCTTCCTTCATCGTCTATGTTGCTCTATGCTGGATGAAGGACACAGCAGCTCTGTGTCCTTCTTAAACTGAGGGGCCCAGTACTGAACACAATACTCCAATACTACTCTACTAGTGCAGAGTAGAGGGGGAGAAGAACCTCTCTGGATCTGCTAACCACCCCCTTCTGATCCCTCCCAGGATGATGCTGTTGAGCACTAATATCATTTAAATCTCACTGAGTGTAAACATGAAATGTGACCTCGATGCAAACACAACCACCTTTTCCAGAATCCAAGTTAGAGGATGCAAATGTCCACAGCCAGAGAATGAAATCAAGGCTCATTAGGGAGCATTTGGTTAGAGGAGGGAGAACAGGTTGCACAGAGCGAGCATCCCCAGCTGTTTTTCACAGCAGTGCCATATTTAGGGAAAACACTTAAATACAGGCTGATCTCAGCTCTCAGAAATGCCTTCTCAGGAAGCTGCTGCTGCCATGTAAGGAGCAGCTAAACATATATCTGCCTACTATGTGTTCTCACCCTTGGAAGTGTCTGGAGTTGACACTGCACCAGATGAGTTCCCAGCCTAAAGAAGTTATTTATTTCATCCAGCAATAAGTATCCTAAAAAGTCCCCCTGTTACACAGAAATACTTGTGATCAGGCAGTATGATCACAAAACTTCCACTGTCTGTGATGCAAACGCCAGCAGGAATGGAAAACTCTGGCTTTCCCCTGTGTTATGGTTTTGCAGGAGGTGGGTGAGGTGTGTTTTCTATACACATTCCTTTCTGCCCGAGAGGAGAGGATTTCTGTCTCTCAAGGTGGGGGGACAATTTTACAATCCTAGATTGGGCAGAGTTAATGACACCCAATCTGATCTTTTTAACAATTAGAGAGCTGGTTGGTCGTTAAGTGTTGGATAAGCTGGCTGGTGGGTGGGATTTTCTGCAAGGTTGTAAAAGCCCCTGCTTCTGTGTTCAGCATGCAGTTGCCTTGTGGCAGGTGATGAGATAGCAGAGATGCTGTTTCTCTAGACAAACTGGGAGGCCTGGAGGAGAGAATCTGCTAGCATCCCACTGCTGCCTTGCCAGAGAGATAGAATCATTAGGGATCAGAAGGGACCTCGAAAGATCATCCAGTCCAATCCCCCTGCCACAGCAGCATCACCCAGACCAAGTCGCACAGGAACACAGACAGGCAGGTCTGGAACGTCTCCAGAGAAGGAGACTCCACAACTCCCCTGGGCAGCCTG
>VZRI01006067.1:20005-30567 GCA_013397515.1 Upupa epops
CTGAGACATTCCAGCCCCGCCTGGCTGTGTTCCTGTGTGACTTGGTCTGGGTGATGCTGCTGTGGCAGGAGGATTGCACTGGATGATCCCTCGAGGTCCCTTCCAATCCCTAGGGACTCTATGATTCACTCGTGCCCCAAACTGCAAATACATTCACTTTGGGGGGGAGTGGGTACCCAGCATGAGGTTGCGTCCTGGTGCCTTTTCTCTACTCATTGATTTTCAGCAGCATCATATTTCCAACACCCTCAACCCCTGCAGCAACTCCCCCCCCCTCCCCAGCTCATATTAAATGGGCTTTGAGAGTGTGAAAAACTAAGAAGTTGGATTTTTCAGGGTCAGACAGACTCCTCGGGGAACCTTAACTCAAAATGCATGAGCAGTCCTCACACCAGGACAACACATTGGGGGGAAAAAAAACACAAAGCAGAACCAAATGGAAAAAGAGGAGGGAGAGAAAGAGCTAGAAAGGCAAACAACACGTGTGCAAACACATAGACAAGGGCACAGGGCACAGCAAAGGCAGAAACCTGGGCAAGGAGGAACGTGCTCGGAACTACAGGTGAAGGGAGAGCTGGTGATGATCTCAGAGCAACCTCAGGCATGACCAGGAAAAGGCTGTGCAAGCAGAGGGTGCTGGAGGTAATAGATAAGGACTCAGCTAAGGTTTCAGCACATACAGACCAGGAGAGACAGTATAAATGCACAAACCAGAGCTCTCGCATCCAGAGTGCAAGGAAACCTGTCTTACATTTCAGTTCTCCCCATTAGCCCAACCAGTGTTGCTCTCCCAGCTCAGGGCAGACCCTAAAGCTTGCAGAGAGTATTTTGTCCTCCTGAACTCTTACTCCTCATGCCTACGTCTCAGCTTCCACCTATTAGGAAACACCTAGAGCTCCTCATGTGAAGAGAAGGACTTTACAGCAAGGCCACCCCACCAGCTCCCATTCGAAGTCCTGATGTCTCCAGTCAGTCCAGAGCAGCAGCGCTGTTTAGCAGCTACACTTTGCACTTCCCCTCCCTGCTTTCCACAGCAGTCACTTCTACAGGATTAGAATCATAGAATGATCAGGGATAGAAAGGGACCTCGAAAAATTGAGGTCCAGATCCCCCAGAACCTCCTCTCTTCCAGCTTTCACCCAGTGCCCCTTGTCCTGTCACCAGATGACGCTGGGAAGAGCCTGGCTCCATCCTCCTGACACCCACCCCTCACAGATTTAGAGACAGGAATGAGGTCCCCCCTCAGCCTCCTCTCCTCCAAGCTCAAGAGCCCCAGCTTCCTCAGCCTTTCCTCATCAGGGAGCTGCTCTCCTTCCTTCATCATCTTCATTGCCCTACACTGGACACCCTCCAGCAGCTCTGTGTCCTTCTGGAACTGAGGGGCCTAGAACTGGACACAATTCTGCCTTCACATTTCATTGACTACAGTGATCTGTACTTGAGGAACCCCCAGTGTATATAAGTGTTCCTTTAAATCAAGGATCAGAAATCCACAGCCTCATTCAATAAACTGCTGCTACTTCTCTGGTCACACCTCTCTGGTTCCCTGAGAGGAGCAGTCCCCCCTCAGCCTCCTCTTCTCCAAGCTCAAGGGCCCCAGCTCCCTCAGCCTTTCCCCATTGAGGAGGTGCTCTACACTGTGCTCCTTACAGCACTTCTGCCTCTGGGTGGGATCCAAGGCTCCTGTATTTTGCATGAAATAAAGCCCTGCTCTGCCTCTGGCAGTGAGGTCACTGCTGGGTAAGAATTGCAGTGGAAAGCCTAAGGAAGCTGGCTGATGTGTTCGGGGGATTAGCCTGTTCAGGGTGGGATGGAGAGAAGCAAGATTCTCCTGTTACAAACCACATAACAAGAGAGACACCTTCACTTCTATATTTACAGCCCAAATCACCCTGTGGGAACGAGGAAGCCCTCAGAGAGGACAAGAGTGGTCAAGTCATGACTTTTTAGCTCTGCAGGGACGCTCTGTGGACTGAACGGCTACAGCCACTGAAGGGTGGCTGGGTTTGAACCTAACGGCCAGCACATAGCACCTCCACATCACATCCCTCCTAGCTAGCTGGGAGGGAGGGCGATGGGAAGAGAAGAGCTTTCCTACCTCATCCTCCACGCTGCACGTGGGGTGATAGGAGCGTGGACTGGAAAGGTATTCCTCCCCATCCTGCATGCTGCACGTGGGATGATATGAGCGAGGAGTGGAAAGGTCACTGGTGCTAGGATCACCTGCTGCTCAGCTCATTCTTTCAAGTTGCATCCTACAAAAGCAGTGTTTGAGTAAAAGTCACCCCAGTGCTCCCAGAAGGACAGAAAACAGAGACATTTGGAGCTCTCTAGCTAGGAGACTGAGTGTATATATGACTGCAGGCCTGTGCCTGCACACACACATGGGCCAAGCATAGAATCATTGAATCCTTAGGAAGTGAAAGGGACCTAGAGAGATCACCCAGTCCAATCCCCCTGCCACAGCAGCATCACCCAGATCAAATCATAGAATCATTGAATCCTTAGGGATCAGAAGGGACCTCGCAAGATCATCCAGTCCAACCCCCCTGCCACAGCAGGATCACCCAGACCAAGTCACACAGGAACACATGCAAGTGGGTCTCGAGCATCCTGCCCTCTGCACAGTCCTGCTGCACATTCATATGCAGAGGTGTTGGGATGAGGCACTTCAGCTCCCACAGGCACCCAGAGCACCTCCTCTGCTACAGCTGTATTTACGAGCAGTGCAGTGGCACCACAAAACCACAGGCTGGGAGACACACAGCAGCGTAGCATGTGCAGCACAGATACAGCCTCCCGTGGAGTGTGGCTGGGTATAACAAACACCACAAAACACTTCAGCCCTGTGCTGAGCTTAGCACCAGACTGACATCAGCCACAGTTAAACTGGTTGCCCTGTAGTGATTGTTTCTCACCCACGTCACTTAACGCTCTCTGTGCACTGAAAGGTTTCCCATGAACAGCCCTAAAGCCAAAGCAAGAGGCCTTTTTCCTTTTATATTCACCCAGTCTTTTTTTTATCTCCTCAGAAATCGTTGCAGCATCCCACCTCACAGCCTCAACCTCTGATCACAGAGGAGGAAGGTTCTTGCCTTCACATTCGGTCAGCAGCCTGAGCTACCAGAGCAGACTTAGAATCCTGGAATCCTTAGGGAATGGAAGGGACCTCGAAAGATCTTCCAGTCCAATCCCCCTGCCACAGCAGGATCACCCAGACCAAGTCACACAGGAACACAGCCAGGTGGGTCTGGAACGTCTCCAGAGAAGGAGACTCCACAACCCCCCTGGGCAGCCTGGTTCAGGGCTCTGGACCCTCCCTGGGAAGAAGTTCCTGCTGATACTGATAGGGAACCTCCTCTGTTCCAGCTGGCACCCAGTGCCCTATGTTCTATCACCAGATGGCCTTGAGCAGAGCCTGGCTCCATCCTCCTGACACCCACCCCTCACATCTTTAGAGACAGGAATGAGGTCCCCCCTCAGCCTCCTCTTCTCCAAGCTCAAGAGACCCAGCTCCCTCAGCCTTTCCTCATCAGGGAGCTGCTCTCCTTCCTTCATCATCTTCGTTGCTCTACGCTGGACACCCTCCAGCAGCTCTGTGTCCTTCTGGACCTGAGGAGCCCAGAACTGGACACAGTACTCCAGATGCAGTCTCACCAGTGCAGAGTAGAGGGGGACTTGCTTCACCTACTTTCTTCCTCTTACCTTCCACCACCCTGCTGGTGCTAACGTCATACCTGAGGGAAGAGAAGGGTGCAGAAGTCCCCACCGCAGCTTGAAGCAGAACCAGGAAAAGAAATGACCACCCTAACCCTGGCACCTGAAAGCTGCAGTAGATACAGTGAGTTTCTGTGCTGCTCATTTCGGGTCACAAGGGCAGCTAACTCAGCTACCACACCCTGAGAGGAGGAAGAGGTTGGCGATAAAAAAGCCCCGAGCAAGTCTCTGGGCTATATTCTTGGAGCTGGCCAGGGCTCAGGCTGTGAGGTAAACCACTGGATTTGGGAAAATAACAGCCTGTGCATGCTTTTTATTTCCTCTTTCCCCTACATACGAAACCTATCGACTGTGTCTGGGTCATTAGTCCACAGGTCGGCCTTAGTCACCCAACTAGGGTGTTCACAGGAGAACAAATAAATGAATCACTCTTGCAGGCACTGCTGCAAAAGAACTCCCTTCCCCTTGATTCTCCTGTGTTTCCCAAGTTGAGGAACGCAGAGCCACAGCAGGACGGTGAGCATGCTTTGAGGGTTCAACCTGGCAGCTTTGCAAGAGAGGATCCTGTGCACGGCTCTGTTTCCACCTGCTTACAGGGGGAACTCATGTTATGGGCTGTGTCAGCCCCAGCACCTGGTTGGAGACCTAGACATGGCCCCACAGCACCAGAAGAGTGTGACTGAGTCCACGTCCCTAAGTGTAGCATGGTATAGACACACCTCACCCACTTAGAATCTGGAATCCTTAGGGATCAGAAGGGACCTCGAGAGATCATCCAGTCCAATCCCCCTGCTACAGCAGGATCACCCAGACCAAGTCATAGAGTCCTAGAATCATTAGGGATGGGAAGGGACCTGGAAAGATCATCCAGTCCAATCCCCCTGCCACAGCAGCATCACCCAGACCAAGTCACACAGGAACACAGCCAGGTGGGGCTGGAATGTCTCAGGAGAAGGAGACTCCACAGCCCCCCTGAGCAGCCTGGTCCAGTGCTCCAGGACCCTCCCTGGGAAGAAGTTCCCGCAGATCATTAGACTGGATGATCTTTTGATGTCCCTTCCAATCCTTAAGGATTCTAGGAACATCTGTCTATTGGAGACATTTCAGCCTCAACACCCATCATGTTCCAGGCTGGATGACACCTTGAGGTGGTGAGGCAGCTGTCCTACAAGGTAGCTAATGAATATGAACAGGATAAAGATCCTTTAGGATTGGGACAACCCCCCATCCATTCTTTGCAACTAGAGGCAATCTCTTTCCTGGGATGAGTTGTCAGTCTCACCCAAATTAAAATGGAAGGATGTCCCTTAAGGGAAAATCGTTTCAAAGGAAAACAAACCCCATTGTCTGCGGAAAATCTAAACCACTGCAACTTTCCCCAGCTTTGTTTGCTGCAGCTTAAGGCAGTCTGGGGCTGTAGAGCTCATGCTCCATCACCTTTCAAGGCTTTTCATCTGCTCTCTCTCCTTTTCCCCTGTTGGAAACCCTAAGGTTTGCAAGCATTCTGCTTCATCTCCATGCGGTTGGCGCTCTGGACATGGTCCTTGGGGGGGTCCTAGAGAGAAAGACTCTAAAGACAGAGGACAAAAGGTAAACAGAGCCTATTCTGCAGCTCAGGAGCCTCACAATTCACCCTGAGGTTGCTGCAGGAGATAAACCTTACGCAGACTGAAGGTAAGGAGTCACGTCAGGTCATTCAACGTCTCTCGCACAGTGGACCTTCGTGTTACCTAAATTCAGAGAGAGGGAGTTGTCCCTTATTTTCCAGTCAACTGTTTCAGTCCTGCCACAAGCATTCATTCATATGTCAGAGCCACTTTCACAGTAGCAAGAATGCTTTGAGAGTCCAGGCCACTCTCAGTAGCTTTGTTAGTTCCTCATCACTGCAAGATGGATGTATATCCAGTCTGGAATGCATTTAGCCCCAGGGTACTCAGCTGGGTCAGTGACGCTGCTTTATGGGGTGGGATTTGACCCTCAGAGAGAATAGAGACTGGAGCAAGGAATCAGAGAAACCTTAGGGATCAGAAGGGACCTCAAAAGTTCATCCAGTCCAATCCCCCTGCCACAGCAGGATCACCCAGACCAAGTCACACAGGAACACAGCCAGGAGGGTCTGGAACTTCTCCAGAGAAGGAGACTCCACAACCCCCCTGGGCAGCCTGGTCCAGGGCTCATTTATCCTAACACCTTGATTTCTGCAGCAGCTAGTTCTGCTCTGAGTAAACACTGACATTTTCCATGTGGGAGAGCAGCTTCGGTGTTGTTATTGTTGTTATTTAACAGCACTCAGATCCAAGGAACATTCGAACGTTTATTCCATGATGAAAACTGCCCTCTGTAGCAGAACATTCACTCTGGCAAAGCAACTCTTCCACGGCAAGGCTGTGCCTCTCGCTAATCCCAGGACAAGCAGCCCAGTTGGGTCACTTTATAAGTCTTCTCAAAACTGTGCTTCACAAATGTGCTGTTGAAATGCCCTGAAACATCTTGGCAGCTGGGCGACCTGATGGTTTCCCTGAGTTACTCAGGCATTAGGACACTGCGAGTCATCAGGACTGCAGCTCCCTGAGGAGGACAGGCTGAGGGAGCTGGGTCTCTTGAGCTTGGAGAAGAGGAGGCTGAGGGGGGACCTCATTCCTGTCTCTAAATCTGTGAGGGGTGGGTGTCAGGAGGATGGAGCCAGGCTCTGCTCAAGGTCATCTGGTAACAGGACAAGGGGCACTGGGTGCCAGCTGGAACAGAGGAGGTTCCCTATCAATATTAGCAGGGACTTCTTCCCAGGGAGGGTCCAGGAGCACTGGACCAGGCTGCCCAGGGGGGTTGTGGAGTCTCCTCTGGAGACACTCCAGACCCGCCTGGATATAGAATTGTAGAATCATGGAATCATTAGGGATGGGAAGGGACCTCAAAAGACCATCCAGTCCAAACACCTGCTGCAGCAGGATCACCTAGACCAAGTCACACAGGAACACAGCCAAGCAGCTCTGGAACATCTCCAATAATAGACCTGAATGAGGTCCCCCCCTCAGCCTCCTCTTCTCCAAGCTCAAGAGACCCAGCTCCCTCAGCCTTTCCTCATCAGGGAGCTGCTCTCCTTCCTTCATCATCTTCGTTGCTCTATGCTGGACACCCTCCAGCAGCTCTGTGTCCTTCTGGATCTGAGGAGCCCAGAACTAGACATAATGCTCCAGATGCAGTCTCACCAGTGCAGAGTAGTTGGGGGAGAAGAACCTCTCTCGATCTGCTAACCACCCCCTTCTGATCCCCCCAACAGGATGCTGTTGGCCCTCTTGGCCACCAGAGCACATTGCTGGCTCAGAGTCAGCCTGCTGGCCACTAGGACCCCCAGGACCCTTTCTCCTCCACTGCTCTCCAACAGGTCAGTCCCCACCCTCTCCTGGTCCCTGGGGTTGTTCTTGCCCAGATGCCAGACTCTCCCCTGACCCTTGTTGTCCCTCACTCCATCTCTCTCTGCCCAGCTCTCCAGCCTGTCCAGCTCTCTCTGAATGGCAGCACAGTCTGCTGGGGTGTCCGGTGCCACCACCCAGCTTGGTGTCATCAGCAAACCTGCAGCCAGTGCCTCCTAATCCCTCATCCCTAATGAGCAGACTGCACAGGCCTGGTCCCAGTCAGGCAGACTTTAAACCAAGCTGTTTAAAAATAAAGCCTCTCGAGGAAACACAGTGGCCACTTCAGTGCCTTAAATAATCAGATGCTCAGTGCTGCAATTAGAGTGAACTGCAAGGATGCATCGTGCTGTTGTGCAACACAGAGCAGTTCAGACACATAGAGCAGTGTGATGCAATAGCTGCTCGTTCCAAGCCATAAGAATACAGAACATTGAGTTTTCTGTTCTGAGGGTGTGGGCTTGTTTGGTGGAGCGGAGGTCCTGCTGGCCAGAGAGCACCCTGTGCTACAGCAGGCACCAACCTTCTGATAACCTTTCCTTCCCTCCTTTATGGGAGCACAGAACCTGGGAAAATGAACTAATCCTAGAATCCTTAGGGATGGGAAGGGACCTTGAAAGATCACCCAGCCCAACCCCCCTGCCACAGCAGGATCACCCAGACCAAGTCGCACAGGAACACAGCCAGGCGGGGCTGGAACGTCTGCAGAGAAGGAGACTCCACAACCCCCTGGGCAGCCTGGTCCAGTGCTCTGGGACCCTTCCTGGGAAGAAGTTCCTGCTGATACTGATAGGGAACCTCCTCTGTTCCAGCTGGCACCCAGTGCCCCCTGTCCTGTCACCAGATGACCTTGAGCAGAGCCTGGCTCCATCCTCCTGACACCCACCCCTCACAGATTTAGAGACATGAATGAGGTCCCTCCTCAGCCTCTTCTTCTCCCAGCTCAAGAGACCCAGCTCCTTTCCTCATCAGGAGCTGCTCTCCTTCCTTCAACACCTTCATTGCTCTAGGCTGGACCCCTCCAGCAGCTCTGTGTCCTTCTGGACCTGAGGGGCCCAGAACTGGACACAGTACTCCAGATGTGATCTCACTATTGCAGAATAGAGGGGGAGAAGAACCTCTCTGGTTCTGCTAACCACCCCCTTCTGATCCCCCCCAGGATGCTGTAGGCCCTCTTGGCCACAAGAGCACATTGCTGGCTCACAGAACATTTGGAGAGCAACACAACTACGCTTTGTTGTCCGTGTGCACTGGACTGTGACTCTGAAAGGAACTTCTTTATGTGTGAGAGCTGCCTCCCCAGCTTGGGTCGGGGTGTTTTTGCATAAGAGCTCTCTGGCAGTTTGCCTGATCTCAGATCAGGGCTCTTTTGCAATGACTGTTGACTCCTTTGTCTCACTCATCATCATTCTGTGACACACACTGCAGCACGACGACCCCTTAGTGCTTCTCTCTTCTCCTCCTTCCAGGCTGCAGAGAGGCTGGGGAGACACTGGGGTACTTAAACAGAAGGAAAGAGTCTGGAGGGTGTTTTTCTTGCCTGCTCCTACTCATCCCAGGCACAGAGATCATACAGCTGGGTATGGAACAACCTCCCTTCATCAGCTGTTTCGTTCAAACCTCTCCCGAGCCCAGGGGGCTGCTTCCCTGCCAGCACTGACTCCTGAGCTTTGGTCCAGCAGAAAACTCTTGGGGAGCATTGCCTGGGTAAGGGCTTAGGCTGGAGGCCTGGATCCAGTGGAGACCCCCAAGGATCAGTACTGGGACCAGTCCTATTCAATCTATTCATTAGTGACTTGGATCTATTCACTAGTGGCTCCTCTTCTCCCAGCTCAAGAGACCCAGCTCCCACAGCCTTTCCTCATAAAGGAGGGGTTCTACTTCCTTCATCATCATCATCGCTCTACACTGGACTCCCTCCAGCATCCAAACCTGCTGGAGCTGCCCTCCGCATGGAAAAGCCAGGCACATCCCAGGCCTCTGCACACCTGTGGGACAACACCAGAGCGAAATCTACCCCAATATCCTGATATGAATCCAAGGAATTATCCTAGGATTATCCTTCAAGTGCTGGGAGGGAGGATGTGAATCCCCTTAAAGCAGCCCAGGAGGTCACAGACAGGTGAAAATAACAGCTTAGCTCTTTCTAGAGGAGCAGGAAATGACTGTTGTTATGATGTGGGATGTGAGTGGAGCACGGTAC
This sequence comes from Upupa epops, assembly GCA_013397515.1. Taxonomy (NCBI): domain Eukaryota; kingdom Metazoa; phylum Chordata; class Aves; order Bucerotiformes; family Upupidae; genus Upupa; species Upupa epops. The sequence goes on from VZRI01006067.1 coordinate 29,336, forward strand.
AGCCTGTGGCATCAGCCCATCCCCTCAGAGGGGTTATGTGGAGACCAGCACAGCCAGCAGCTTCAGCACACAACCCTGGACAAGGTCAAGACAAATTGATAAAGACCACGGAGTCACTTGGTTCTTTGCCACCCAGGGATGTATTTATCCTGTCTGAATCAGAGCCCTCCTGGCTCTTCCTGCATGATAACCTGATGGGACCAGCAGGGAATCACAGAATCCTTAGGGATCGGAAAGGACCTCGAAAGACCATCCAGTCCACCCCCCCTGCCACAGCAGGATCACCCAGACCCGGTCACACAGGAACACAGCCAGGAGGGTCTGGAACATCTCCAGAGAAGGAGACTCCACAACCCCCCTGGGCAGCCTGGTCCAGTGCTCTGGGACCCTCCCTGGGAGGAAGTTCCTGCTGATATTGATAGGGAACCTCCTCTGTTCCAGCTGGCACCCATTGCCCCTATTCCTATCACTAGATGACCTTGAGCAGAGCCTGGCTCCATCCTCCTGACACCAGCGTGATGTAACAGCCCTCTAGGATATCATCTAAACTCCATTTCTGGCCACAACCCTGAGAGCAGCCAAACCACAGGACAAAAACAGCTCCGAGTCCATTGTCTGCTGTTCTTACTGACAAGATGCTGCTGATCTTTCCTCTGTGCAAAAACAACTCCACAGAGTCACCCCTCAAACACGCTTTCTATACCCCGTTTGCTGCCTTCAGTCCCCCACGTACGCCCCAAACAACATCTACTCCCCCACCGCAATTTACATGGAAGCAATTAGCTCTATAAATTCATCCTAATGCAGATTTCAATCCACTTGCATCCCAATCATCATCTCATTGTCCCCTTACATTATTTATTACGATTTAACTGCCAGCAGGCTGTTTAGGAGGAAAACAACTCTAATAGAGGGTCTAATCCATAAGTTACTGCGCTAGGAGTTTCACTCCTGTAGCTGAAACAGAGAGGGAGTAGAGCTGAGTGTCTGGCACAGGGGTCTGATGTGCAGCACGGAGTCTAAACTGTCAGACTTTCATTCTCAGACAACAATATCTGAGCCTGTTCTTGCATGTTCAGTGAGTTGGAGTTCCTTCTTTATAAAGACATAAACTTTGTTGGGTTGAGCACCAACGCTATAAAATATAGGCCAGGGGCTTCCCTCCCAGAGATGGAAGGGGTCTCTTTGCAGGATCTACACAGCTACTCCAAAATCTGTTAGACATAGAATCA
>VZRI01006067.1:30582-51769 GCA_013397515.1 Upupa epops
TCCTCTGTTCCAGCTGGCACCCAGTGCCCCTTGTCAGTTCCATCTATCCCAGCATAGAGCAACGAAGATGATGAAGGAAGGAGAGCAGCTCCCTGATGAGGAAAGGCTGAGGGAGCTGGGGCTCTTGAGCTGGGAGAAGAGGAGGCTGAGGGGGGACCTCATTCCTGTCTCTCAATCTGTGAGGGGTGGGTGTCAGGAGGAGGGAGCCAGGCTCTTCTCAAGGGCATCTGGTGACAGGACAGGGGGCACTGGGTGCCAGCTGGAACAGAGGAGGTTCCCTATCAATATCAGCAGGACCTTCTTCCCAGGGAGGGTCCCAGAGCACTGGACCAGGCTGCCCAGGGGGGTTGTGGAGTCTCCTTCTCTGCAGACGTTCCAGTCCCACCTGGCTGTGTTCCTGTGCGACTTGGTCTGGGTGATCCTGCTGTGGCAGAGGAACTGGGCTGGATGATCTTTCGAGGTCCCTAGAGATCCTAAGGTTTCTGTGTTTCTATGATTCATGTGAGTGGCAGAGTGCCCCCCTCTCGGTGCAGCCCTGTATCCCTGCCCCCGTATCCTCAGGCACATTCCTCGGGAGCAGACTGCTCCCATTCCATGATTTATGGTGGAAAATAACCAAATCCCCAACCAGGAGGGTGATGACAAAACTGTTGGGGCCCTGCAAAAGCAGATCTGGACCTTATAGGAGATGTATGTTTTGACTAGGAAAACACAGGCACTTATTAAAAAGGTGGATTTTTATGATGGATTTGGATGATAAAGATGGATTTTTATTGTAAGGATGGATTTTCTAACCCTGGGGTTTCCATCTGGGGCCCTTACAGATGTTGTTTTCCAATCCAGGCTTTGCAGAAGTCCTCTGGAAAACCCCCTGGTGCTCTGGAGCTCTTTTTCTTTAGGAAAAAGCACCAAGCCCAGGCATCCCAAGTTCCCATCCGACATACCCACCCCGCTGCTAGAATGACATGATGTGGGGGAAAGGTTTTCTTTCCTCTTCAGCTTCTTGTTCAAAGTGGACACGGCCAGAGCTTTATGTCTGGAATGAAATCTGAGAGGTTGATTGACCAGAGCCAGAGGAGTGGGGGGACTGTCGCCACAGGATATGGGAGATCTAGGTTTAATCCTCTACTTGAACTCAACCTAAGGCTCCCTGGGTTTTGGGAGTCACTTAAGCTGGAGTGGAGTAACCAGGCAGGACTGTGCAGTTCAACCCAGAGGGAGAGGAATCGGAGAAGAGAAGCTCTCCACCTCTGCCTTCTGCTCCAACCTCAGTGTCCACGTTCTTTTCTTATCTCTTCTTCCCAACTCTACAAGATGCTACCCACCTCTGCTCCACCAGCACTGTACTGATGTCCCCGCTCATCCATCCCACTCTTCCTCCTGCTCCAGGCCACAGCATCCACCAAGCAGGATGTCAGCTGTTTCATAGACTCCTACGGACCCCTTGTCAATGGGCCCCTTGACAGCCACTCTTTGGGTGCGGCCAGTTCTTTACCCAACTAGTAGTCCACCCATCAAACCCATGTTCCACCAGCCTGGAGTCCAGAATGTGGTGCAGGGCAGTGTCAGAGGCTTTGCTGAGGTCCAGGTCAATGACATCAGTCGCTCACCCCTCATCCATTAGTGCTGTGAGCCCTTCATAGGTGGCCACCAGGCTGTGTGGCAAACCTAGAGGCCAATATGGCTACAGACACCTGAGCTGGACCTAAAGTTCCACCAGTTCACCAGTATCAGCCCTGATAAAGGAGTATAAACCTTCAAACTCCATGGCAGCAAGATGTTTGTCTCCATCAGATTTGTCTGAACACCCCCAGCCATATGAGCAGGTAGTGAGACACTGGCTGGCAACCTCCGTGTTGCCAGTGTTCCTTGTCTTTGGGGCACATACACACCCCAACCCCCTTCCACCTTCCTCTCCTTGCATCATGCCTACTACAGCAACAGCCTGGCAAACCCACCAGCTGTCCTACCTGCACGAAGTCAGCATCAGCAGAGGAATCAATCTGAAGCAAAGGAAGAGCCAAGAACCTGGGGTAGGCAAGCAAGGAGCAGGACATCCCACACCTTTCCTTGTCTTGTTTCCTACTGCTGCTTGTTGAGGCAGTAGGACTTCTGTAGAATTTGATAACAGTCTGAGGATTCTGATTTCTCTGGGCTGTTCCTTGGAAGAGAAGACAAACAAAGCAGGAAAAAGAAAGGAGATGCTTGCCGACTGGGAGTGCTGCCCAGGAGAACAGATGTCACAGTGCAACACAGTTGGTGTTGGCCTCGCTAGTGTTGCTCCTGCACCAGCCATCTCTTCCCTGCGGGGTTTGCTTCGGGTGGTTCAAGGACATCTCTCTCTGGCTGTGCTTACTCCAAGTGATCAAAGCTTGGTGATACCCAGCAAACCTTTCACAGAATCCTTAGGGATCAGAAGGGACCTCGAAAGATCATCCAGCCCAATCCCTCTGCCACAGCAGGATCACCCAGACCAAGTGGCACAGGAACACAGCCAGGGGAGTCTGGAACATCTGCAGAGAAGGAGACTCCACAACCCCCCTGGGCAGCCTGGTCCAGTGCTCCGGGACCCTCCCTGGGAAGAAGGTCCTGCTGATATTGATAGGGAACCTCCTCTGTTCCAGCTGGCACCCAGTGCCCCTTCTCCTGTCACCAGATGACCTTGAGCAGAGCCTGGCTCCATCCTCCTGACACCCACCCCTCACAGATTTAGAGACATGAATGAGGTCCCCCCCTCAGCCTCCTCTTCTCCAAGCTCAAGAGAGCCAGCTCCCTCAGCCTTTCCTCATCAGGGAGCTGCTCTCCTTCCTTCATCATCTTCATTGCTCTACACTGGACACCCTCCAGCAGCTCTGTGTCCTTCTGGACCTGAGGGGACACTACTGAGAGTAATGCAATCTCTATCACCAAATCAGGCCTCTCTGAACTTGATCTCCTTCTGTGGGGATCTAGACAGCCTCGCTCATGCTACATCCTCTCTCTCTTCCACCAGCGTGGCACAGTGCCTCGTATCGATCTCCCTGTCTCAAGGGCTCTCACTGTTTTTGCTGTTAGTTAATGATGCTCAAGGTAATTCCTGCCACTCCCTGCAACCTGCCAGCTTGTGCTGCCTACATGAGGCAGGAGCTCAGCAAAGGACAATGCCTCAGGGGCTGGGGAAGCCCAGAGCCTGAGCCAGACACCCCGAGAGTCTGGCAGCATTTAGTGAATGCCAGATTCATCGGCCCCCACATGGTAATGTGCCCAGCTCGTGTTGGATGACTCAGGTTCAGTTCTATCACCAGGGAGGATGTAAGGATAAAAACCCTGCACATTTACTTAGAGCAGTGGAGCTAAGAGAAGATAAAATCAAGAAGGAGCCACTGAGGTGATGCTTGAACATTGATGTCTGTAGATATGTGAGGGGTGGGTGTCAGGAGGATGGAGCCAGGCTCTTCTCAAGGGCATCTGGTGACAGGACAAGGGGCACTGGGTGCCAGCTGGAACAGAGGAGGTTCCATCTCAATATCAGCAAGAACCTCTTCCCAGAGAGGGTCCTGGAGCACTGGACCAGGCTGCCCAGGGGGATTGTGGAGTCTCCTTCTCTGGAGACGTTCCAGACCCTCCTGGCTGTGTTCCTGTGCGACTTGGTCTGGGTGATGCTGCTGTGATGCAGGGGGATTGGACTGGATGATCTTTCGAGGTCCCTTCCAATCCCTAAGGATTCTAGGGTCATCTAAGTGCTAATTCACTGCCCTGTAGAGGTCTTGAACAAACTTCTCACTTTCCTATCTGTTCAGGAAGGTCCTCATAGAATCCATGCTCTTCTTCCAGTCCCAGCCACGAGAAGGAGACATCCAGCCCACCTCAGCCTGGTTTGAAAGACACTATAAGGTGATGCACACCACCTCCTCTAGGCATAAGACATAAACACTTTAACCAAGGCTGCCTCCCACAGCTTACACAGCCTCCTTCACCCGTGATAAATCATCACCACCACCACCGCACTGAGTACGGTTTTAGCTCTGTACAGACTGTATGCACACACACACCAGGGGACCGGCAACACCTTCCACACTCAGCCTCAGCTGAGGTGGCAAGGACCTGTCTTCTCCTCCGTTCCTCTCCTCTGAGAGGAACAGCGGTTCATGGAGGTTTTGCTGCTTGGCAAAGCTGTGGCTCTAGGGCACATTTACAGCCCAGGGTGAGGAGGGTCACCAGCCGTGCTCGTGTTGTGCTGTGGTAATGCAGACAATCAGATTGCAATGTGTGCATCAGTCACACAGGCTGTGTATGCACACCAGGGACAACAGATCCATGTGTTAGTCACAGCATCACAGAGTCACTGAGGCTGGAAAAGCTCTCTGAGCTCAGCCAGCCCAGCCCAGCACCTGACATCACCCCAGCAGCCAGATCAGGGCACTAAGGGCCACAGCCAGGCTGTCCTTCAACACCTCCAGGGATGGGGTCTCCACCACTGCCCTGGGCAGTCCAGTCCCGGCTCTGAGCACCCTTTCCATGAAGAAGGGCTTCCTAACATCCAACCTAACCCTCCCCTGGTGCAGCTTCAGGCCCTGCCCTCTGGTCCTGGTGCTGGTTGCCTGAGAGAAGAGCCCAACCTCCACCTGACTGCAACCTCCCTTCAGGGAGTTGGAGAGAGGGAGAAGTCCCCCCCAGAGTCTCCTTTCTGTTCTCCAGGCTAAACACCCAGCTCCCTCAGCCTCTCCTCATCAGCCTTTCCCTCCAGTCCCTTCCCCAGCCTCGTTGCTCCTGCTAGCCACACTATTCCTGACATAAGCCAAGATGCCACTGGCCTTCTGTTGCACCCAGTGTTACCAACACTGCTTTCAGCACAAACCCACTCACATAGCCCCATACAAGGTGCTTGAAGAGAACTAACTTTAACCCAGTCTAAATGAGCATAGATAACCCAGACTAACCCAGCACAGATTACCTGGACTAACCCAGCATAGATAAGCTGGACTAACCCAGTATAGACAATCTGGACTAAACCAGCAGCGATAACCGAGATTAACCCATCATAGATAACCCAGACTAACCCAGCATAGATAAACTGGACTAACCCAGCATAGATAAGCTGGACTAACCCAGTATAGACAATCTGGACTAAACCAGCATAGATAACCTGGACTAACCCAGCACAGATAACTCAGACTAACCCAGTATAGACAATCTGGACTAACCCAGCATAGATAACCCAGACTAACCCAGCACAGATAACCTGGACTAACCCAGTATAGACAATCTGGACTAACCCAGCATAGATAATCCAGGCTAAACCAGCATAGATAATCCAGACTAAACCAGCATAGATAACCCAGGCTAAACCAGCATAGATGACCTGGATTAAACCAGAAGTGCCTAAACCTTGTCACTTCAAGGGGATTTGAGGAGTCTGAAACCACGGCTCCACATCAGTGGAAGGAACAGGGACAGCAGCTGGTTCTGGATGCTGCAAAGGAGAGGGAGAATTGTCAGCAATGGCCTTGGGGCCACAGCAGTGACAAACAGGGTAGAGTTAGACTTAGTCCTTAGACTAGTCTTGGGAAAAGTCAGTGGTTTAAACCAGTCAGATCGCAGCCTCTGATCCCCTCCCAGATCCTGGACTTGGTCTGGGTGACCCTGCTGTGGCAGGGAGGTTGGACTGGATGATCTTTCCAGGTCCCTTCTGATCCCTGATGATTCTCTGTCTATGAAGGGAGTGCCCAGCACAGAACGCTGGGCATCAGAGGGCGATGCCCCCCTGCTTCCTATGTTCAACCCAACGGTTGTCCCCCTCCAGCCAATACCCACAGTCTTCCATCCTGGCATCAGTGTTGATAGATGAGCTCTAAACAAGGTAGCAGCAGGCTGTCAGTGAGCTCTGCAGCACCCCCCAGCTCTTACCTCCTCCTCCAGCCCTCCCTCTCAGGGTCCAAACCTGCCCTCGATGACCTTTTGCGGAGGAGCTGAGCTGCCTGCGAGGAGCAGACCCCACGCACATCCTGCACAGAGTCAAGGCTGGACTTGTGCCATCCCTTCCAGCTCTCCCTCCGGATCCACTCCTCACCATGACCTCCCTCGGCTGCCCCACCGCCCTCTCCCCATGCCCCTACACGATGGGAGCGTGTGTTTATCGCTCTGGTGGGTCATCCCCAGAACCGAGCAGGCATCGCCATCTAGAGATGCGTCGGCAGAACAGCCTCCCTGGCTCCCATCCTTCCCACTCCTTCTCCTTAGGCTGCGGCTGGATCCTTCTGTGCATCCATAGCTGCACATCTCCTTGTGGCTGCTCAGAGAAGGATCGCCTCCTCCCCACGCTCCTCTTCATGCTGAAGGGCTGACTGTCTTCAATCCAGAAGGATGGCCCCGTCGGCAGTCTGCTCCCTGTGCCTGTTGAGTACCCTCACCTGCATCAGACATTCAACTCCTAGAAAATCATAGATCACAGAATCCTCAGGGATGGGAAGGGACCTGGAAAGATCACCCAGTCCAACCCCCCTGCCACAGCNATCCAGCCCGGCTTTAAACACCTCCCTGGGCAACTCAGTCCAGGCTCTCCCCACTCTCCAGGTGAAGAACTTCCTCCTCACATCAAGTCTACATCTGCCAATTTCCAGCCTTATTCATTCCCCCTAGTCCAGTCAAAGTCATCGCAGGATGTACAGCTAGAGGAGGCTCCACAACCCCCTGGGCAGCCTGGTCCAGTACTCTGGGACCCTCCCTGGGAAGAAGTTCCTGCTGATATTGATAGGGAACCTCCTCTGTTCCAGCTGGCACCCAGTGCCCCTTGTCCTGCCACCAGACGGCCTTGAGCAGAGCCTGGCTCCATCCTCCTGACACCCACCCTTCACAGATTTAGAGACAGGAATGAGGTCCCCCCTCAGCCTCCTCTTCTCCCAGCTCAAGAGACCCAGCTCCCTCAGCCTTTCCTCAGCAGGGAGCTGCTCTCCTTCCTTCATCATCTTCGTTGCTCTACACTGGACACCCTCCAGCAGCTCTGTGTCCTTCTGGACCTGAGGGGCCCAGAACTGGACACAGTACTCCAGATGAGGAGTATGACTTGGAGTTTCCCAGTGCACCTTAGCCCTCTCCTGCCTTCCACCAGAAGCTGTCTGCTGCAAACTGCTCCCTCCTCATCACACTGTGCGTAGACAGTGTCTGCTGGGGTGTTGCATCCCCAGAGTCCCATCCATCTCCGTGCTCCGTGGCGCTCACCACCTTCTCGTTTTCCACAGAGGGCTGGAGAACATCACCATGGCTCTCAAAATGTTCGTGGTTTGCTATTGTTCCTTGTCAGCGTGTGGGATCGCTCCCTGGCACTGGTGTGCAGTGGCTCCTTAGGGTTTGCAAAAGAAAAGAGCCCTCTCCTCACAGATGCAGCATAAAAATCATTCCCATTAAAATCCGTTTGGAAAGGCTTTGGTTTGGCTGAGGAAACAAACAGCATTCAGACCTCGAGGGTCCTGGGTCATGTAAGTAAAGCGATGAGGCATGTACACCACGGGAGAGGCACTGAGGCAAGACCCAAGACATGGGTGAGGGGGGCCAGAGAAACGACAGCCCCTGAGGGGCAGCCAGTAAATCCTAGAATCAGAGATGAGGAGGGAGCCAGGCTTTTCTCAAGGGCATCTGGTGATAGGACAAGGGGCACTGGGTGCCAGCTGGAACAGAGGAGGTTCCCTATCAATATCAGCAGGGACCTTCTTCCCAGGGAGGGTCCCGGAGCACTGGACCAGGCTGCCCAGGGGGGCTGTGGAGTCTCCTTCTCTGGAGACATTCAAGCCCCGCCTGGCTGTGTTCTTGTGCGAGTTGGTTTGGGTGATCCTGCTGTGCCAGGGGGATTGGACTGGATGATCTTTCGAGGTCCCTTCCGATCCCTAAGGACTCTATGAGACAGCCTGGGTTTCCATACCAGTGGCTGAGACTAGGAGCTCAGTTACAGGGGTGCAGTCAGCTCTACCTGTTTCCCTTCCTCAGTCCACCCCAGGGAATCAGTCCAGCCAGGACCAGCAGGTGTCGATGCCACCACGTGAGTGTCAGGAATGAGGAAAAGTGCAGAAATGTCTCATTTTCACCCAAAACCAGGTGAAAGGGAGCAAAGAGAAAGAAGCCATAAAAGAAAAGAGTTAAAAGCAGAGAAGAGGATCAGCTTCTGCCAGGTTGCTTAACCGTAGAGTTGAGAGAGCAACATGAACTCCAGTAGGAATTCCTGGACTGTTGTCATCAATTCCCAGCCCAGAAAACTGTCCGGTTTCCAAATCCTCAGGGAAAAGAACAAGTCCCAAGAGGTTTTTGGGTTTCTCTCTTTGAAGACAGACATGCCGCTCTCTGCCCTTACGGTGTGCCAGGAGCTGCTCTACGCACCCAGCAGATGCCAGGACCTGGTTAGTTACCAACCGTGTCACTTGGTTGTTATCACCGGATCATCCGTAGAAGTTTCCCTGGCTTCCACAACAAAATCTCAACAGTCGTAGGGAAAAGAGCCCCTGGCTACCAAGTTCGTGCTCCTTACGCTGCCCACTGCAGAGAGCTGCCTCCTATGATGAGCAACAGCTTCCACAGCCCTCAGGAATACGGAGTCGTTGGAGGACTCTGCTCTTTTTCATCTCAGTGGAGAGTACGTGGGTGAGGAGTAGTCCTGCAAACAGCCTTCCCAGCTGCTGTGTAGTGAAGACTTCATGGTACTTCTGAGTCCTTTACAGTTTAGATCAAGAAGAGCAGGAGGATGGAGCCAGGCTCTTCTCAAGGTCATCTGGTGACAGGACAAGGGGCACTGGGTGCCAGCTGGAGCAGAGGAGGTTCCATCTCAATATCAGCAGGAACTTCTTCCCAGGGAGGGTAGCGGAGCACTGGATGCTGTGGAGTATAGGTAAGGAATCATGCACCCACATGAGTATTCCAGATGAAAACAGAGTAGAAGATGCAAGGAGCTATCTGCAAGATGCAGTCAGAAAGAGTCTGCAAGAAGCAAGAGTGTTTTATCCAGCACAAAGTGTTAAAGAAGCAGGGAACAACATGAGTCTCCTTCTCTGGAGACATTCAAGACCCACCTGGACGAGTTCCTGTGTGACTTGGTCTGGGTGATGCTGCCGTGGATTGGACTGGATGATCTTTTGATGCCCCTTCCCATCCCTAAGGATTCTATCCGGACTCAGTAAAAGGAAAACCATAGCGAAACTGAGAAAATGAAGGAGAGCAAAGCTGAAAATAGAGCCCAAGAAAAATTACTCGGAGAACACACAGTGAAACAGAGCTTCTCCTTGGGAATGAAGACAGGCAGCTTCCTCTAGGGGTGGGGATATCATGTGCACACAGTTCCTAAGTCTCCGTGGATGGAGCACTGGTGCTCTGATTAATGGGTCCTCTGACATGGCAGTAAAGCCTCTGGAAGGAAAATCTCAGCTTATTGAGAACACATGGATACGAACAGGCTCTGCCCCTGGATCAGAACAAGCTCTGCCTTCCCTATTGCCTGTGTTTGCAAGCTGGATGTCAAAGTCATCTTGGAAAGACAGCTTGGGTTACCCTGGGAAATAGGAGACAACAGGATCATCGATAGAAACAGGACTGCAAAAGAAGAGGAACGAGCAGGGAAAGGTGTTCCCTGAGCTGTACAAGTCTGGTTTGTCAGCAGCCCCTCTCTGACCTCTCCCCAAGCCCTCACTCCTCATCATCACCACAGCTACACCTGGATTGGGCATCGCTATTCCCTCAATCCAGAAGAGCCTCGGTAAAGAATGCGATCTTTGAGCGAGTCAGGGCCAAGAACAACATCTGTGTCACCTCCACCTGGTACCCCCGCTGTGCTTGTGCCAGGTTATGGGGCTCAGGATGATTTTTAGGGGTTGCAGTGTTTCGGAGAATAGCATCCCATTCTACAGAGTCGATGGAGCGTGAAGCTGGCAGAGTTGAGTCATCTGGTAATCGTTTTGTGTTCAGGTTGTTAGAAAGGGCCCTTGAAAGGCTGAAAAGGCAGCTTTGGCAGCAGCAGATGTGGACAAACCCCAGCCAAAAGCCTGAAGCCTGGCTAAGCTGTTGGTCAAGAGGAAGCCCACGACAGGTGCACAAACAGGGAGCCAACGGCATCAAAACCAGCGACACCGCGGAGTCCTGAGAGCATGTGAGGGACTGGATCAGGAATGGGGGACTCTGAGAAGATGGCTTGAGCTAACGATCTCATCTGGGGACTCTTGGCAGAGGCAGCTGTCAGCTCATCAAAGCTCTCTCCTTCTGGTCTCCTGCAGCTTCCATGGTCCAGGGCATTGGGTGCCAGCTGGAACAGAGGAGGTTCCCTATCAATATCTGCAGGACCTTCTTCCCAGGGAGGGTCCCGGAGCACTGGACCAGGCTGCCCAGGGGGGCTGTGGAGTCTCCTTCTCTGGAGACGTTCCAGACCCACCTGGCTGTGTTCCTGTGTGACTTGGTCTGGGTGATCCTGCTGTGGCAGGGAGATTGGACTGGATGATCTTTCGAGGTCCCTTCTGATCCCTAAGGATCCTGTGATTCCATGCTGTTAACTGCAGCAAGTGCATTAGTGAGAAGAGACTGAGCTGTAAAGTAAAATCTCAGAACAGAACTAGTTCTAACTCAAACAGGATGGTACACAAGGTACTTCTCTGTCCTTAGACAGAGATAAAGCAGAGGTTAAAGTTTAGCTTGAAGTAGAGCAGCTCCCTGCTGAGGAAAGGCTGAGGGAGCTGGGTCTCTTGAGCTTGGAGAAGAGGAGGCTGAGGGGGACCTCCTTCCTGTCTCTAAATCTGTGAGGGGTGTTTTCTTTGGCAGTTGGCCTGGACCTCCTGGTCCCTCTGGTAGGCAAGGTCAGACCTGGTCTCTCTAGCATCTGTCCCATATTTATGGCTCCTCTGAGCTCCCGTTTTCACTGCCCAGCCTTACGTTGGGTAGTGAGCACACACAGACACAGCCACACTCGCTCTTGCAGCTGCAGTAGGACCAGCAGCTCCCGTGACTCAAGACCCTACTGCATCTACTGCACACAGATCCCCATGCACGTGGATGCACAGGGTCTGGAGAGACCATCATCCACATAAGAGATAGAAATGGAGATTAAGAAGAGGCGAGGATAGACGACACGCATCAGTCACAGGGCATGGCCAGACAAGCCTACTGGCCACACTGTTGCCCGTTTCTGTGCAATCAGAACCCTTATCCATGGATTTTTTCATGTGTATTGCCCCTCAAACCATCTTGCTTCTTTCTTTCTCTCAGTTCCTCTGTTTTACAGAGTCCTCTGGATAACATACATATCCAGTTACCCAGAGGATGCCGTAGAGCAGACGGTATCTGCGATACCCAAATGCTCTTGCCCTCTGCCCCATACCAAGTCCCACACTCTCCTAGGCAGACCTGCTACATACATGTAGGGGTCCCTCTAGGAGCTGGTCTTGCACACCCAGCCCTCCCATGTGCTGGGACAGCACACGATCTCTAGCTGCATTCACCCTAGGTGATCTTCTGAGGTCCCTTCCGATCCCTAACGATGCTATGATTTCTGCTGGCAGAAGAATCCCTCCTACATAGTAGACTACTCCCTGAAATCCTCCAGGGGACTGATCCTGCATTCCCAAATGCTCAAACATGCCTGCTGCAATCACACAACCACGAGGAGACGGTGGACCAGGGTGTGATTTATTCTTCAAAGGAGATGCACTCTTCCTTACAGGATCCTACACGGGAACCCACTGCTGTACTCCAAGATATAGGCAGGATAAATCTGATGCTTCTCAAAGATGACAAAGATGGAAGGGTCTGTCGGGTCATCCACACAGCTGTCATAAAGTCTGTTTGAGTTGCCAGGTCTGGCTGGAGGGCGAAGATATTCAGGGTTTCCCTGAACGAAGTCTCCGACGAGAACACGAGCTACAAACATGCTGTAGCGACCGCTGCGAGAGGAGCAGTACTCGTGAGAATAGCTGGCATCTCTGGCAAAGTAGCTTCCTAAGGACCAGAAAAAGCCACAGGTAAGAGAAGAAGTCGACTGAGGAACAAACACGTGCTCTCAGTGCTTTGGCAGACATCCCCAGGCAGCCCTGTGTCCATCCTTGCCGTGTGCTTCCACACTGGTTTGCGTTAAAGCATCAAGAGGCTGCAGTCACATTTCACCATCAACTTCACCATCTCACCTGTCCGAAGGTTGTGTGGAACAGCAGTACCTGAAAGAGGGGTGCTTTCACCCCCTCCCCAAACGGGAGCGAGCTGCGTTCATGTAGGTGAATGAGAGCACCTGAATGGCAGAGGAGTGCGAGACACAGCCATCCATCACCTCACACCCACCCACCAGCTCAGATGAAGTCCACAGCCCGTGCTGCTACACCCGCACTTGTGGATGGGTACCTTTCCCGTACATTGTCCCGTGAGTCCCACAGATCCTCCAGTCAAAGTTCTGCTCACAGATTGCCGACTGGTGGGATGGATTGGTCCCATGGAACAGGAGCCGCTCGTCCACCCGTTTTGATTGACTCTGCTTCTTCATCTGGTCCTTTTGCCTAGGGACAACAGAAACACAATGCTGCTCCTACTAACACGTTACCCTGGTTCAAACAAGGACAACCTCCCAACCCAACATCTCCTACTGTTGGGTGAGGGAGGAACAGTGACACAAACCACTCTCAGCGGGGGTACTGTCTGCTTTGCTCTTCTCTTGGTACCCTGCTGTACAGCTGTCTCCTTGCAGCCCAACACAAAAGCTCTCAGCATCGCTCTGGCCTCTGTCACCCACAATTTGGTACCACATGAGAGGGCAGAGAGACAACCATCTCCTGACTGGGAATTGGTCAGTTCCCAGGTTATATAAATCCCCAGTGCATGGCTACGATCACACAACTGGGCTCTGTGCAGCCGCGGTGCAGGCTGGACCACCTCCACCCCATCTTTATGACAGAACATAGACCCCCCCATCCCCCTTTATTTTTTTAACATGGAAGAGACTGAACCAAAAATACTCCACCACGGCTCCTGGGGAAGGAAAACCCCTTCCTCCTTGAATAACTCCAGCAGGAACCCCTCCACACAAGCTGTTATGTGAGGAAAGGCTCATCACCGCACACAAGAAGGAGCACACAGACAACCCCACTAACCCAGTCACGCAGGAAGGAGTCCCAGTCCCTCCTGGTGTTGCCCAACAGGAGTCTCAGCCCCAGGGACCAGGTTGATGTCCAGCACCGTGAGCAATGGAAAGGGTTCAGAGCAGCTCATAGCCACGAGGAGAATACTGCCTAGGAGAGTGTGGGACTTGTTATGGGACAGAGGGCAAGAGCTTTTGGATATGGCATGGGATGTGTGACAGAGGAACTGAGAGAAAGGAAGAAGCAAGATGGTTTGAGGGGTAATTCACCTGAAAAAATCAATGGATAGGGGGTAAAAAGAGGGGTTGGGTGTTGTGGGGCCAGTTGGGTGCCCATTCACGTGGTTTTTGGGGTATGCTTGTGCTCGCTTGTGTACATGTGCCTGCTAGGAACCAGAGCTGAACCTGGCTACCAACCAGCCCCAGGCACACAGATACAGAGGCAATGAGGCTGGAAAAGACCTCTGAGCTCATCAAGTCCAGGCCACTCATGCCCCACAAGTGGCAGTTTCACCGCTGCTGGGTTTGACAGCTTCTAATGTCGACTGGGGAGGGCAGTGGATCAGGAACTTCCCGTCTTCTGCTACCACGAGGATAAAGGAAGAGATACGAACCACTGAAACACTTGCCAAAGGGTCGGGTTCTGGATCCTCAGCAGTTGGTTGATGCAGTAACTCTTCATCGTCTTTTCAAACAGTCTCTTAATGTTTTCGTATTCGTGGGAAGAGCAGTTGAGCTGAACCAACTGGAAAGTGTGAAAGCACTGCGGATGAGGTACTGCTGACCAACACAGAGCCACAGAATCCTTAGGGATCGGAAGGGACCTCAAGAGATCATCCAGTCCAATCCTCCTGCCACAGCAGCATCACCCAGACCAAGTCGCACAGGAACACAGCCAGGCGGGGCTGGGACATCTCCAGAGAAGGAGACTCCACAATCCCTCTGGGCAGCCTGGTCCAGTGCTCCGGGACCCTCCCTGGGAAGAAGGTCCTGCTGATATTGATAGGGAACCTCCTCTGTTCCAGCTGGCACCCAGTGCCCCTTGTCCTGTCACCAGATGCCCTTGAGAAGAGCCTGGCTCCATCCTCCTGACACCCACCCCTCACAGATTTAGAGACAGGAATGAGGTCCTCCCTCATCCTCCTCTTCTCCAAGCTGAAGAGTCCCAGCTCCCTCAGCCTTTCCTCATCTAACTCCCTCATCATCTTCATTGCTCTACACTGGACACCCTGTCTGGATCTCTAGACAGAGATCTGAGTGTGAAAATGTCTCTCTTGTTTCACCTCATAGTTGCTGATTTTATAAGTCTTGTCTAAAAGCTGTGAACACCCCAACTGCCAGTACAAGACACAATTCCCCCTGCCCAGTGGGGAGCTGGCAAGACATACCTTGAACCCAATATCAGGCAGTGCAGACTGGTCCCATTGTGGAGGATAGACAGAACGTGACAGGGTCATGCTTTGACTGCAGAAAGAGAAAGGAGCCAGTCAGTCCACGATGCTCCTAACCAAATCCCCCTTCCGGGGCATCCAGAAGCTGACTCAACAGCAGCGTTGGAGTATCCCTGGATTTTAATTTGTACTTTGCATGATCCTTTTATCCATGA
Organism: Upupa epops; assembly: GCA_013397515.1. Classification (NCBI taxonomy): domain Eukaryota; kingdom Metazoa; phylum Chordata; class Aves; order Bucerotiformes; family Upupidae; genus Upupa; species Upupa epops. The sequence goes on from VZRI01006067.1 coordinate 45,252, forward strand.
TCCCTTTTACCAGCTTGGATTTCCATTACACACATCCCAGTGGTACTAATGCATCTCTTGGTCAAGATACTTGTAGGAGAGCTACAAATGAGGAGTGACTTAGCATCATAGAATCACTAGGGATCAGAAGGGCCCTCAAAAGATCATCCAGTCCAATCCCCCTGCCACAGCAGGGTCGCCCAGACCAAGTCCAGGAGGGTTTCAAACGTCTCCAGAGAAGGAGACTCCACAAACCCACCTGAGCAGCCCCCTCCAGTGCCCCATCACCCTCACTGGGAAGAAGTGATAGAATCAGTCAGGGTTGGAAGGGACCACAGGATCATCCAGTTCCAACCCCCCTGCCATGGGCAGGGACACCCCACCCTAGAGCAGGCTGGCCAGAGCCTCATCCAGCCCGGCCTTAAACACCTCCAGGGATGGGACCCCAACCACCTCCCTGGGCAACTCAGTCCAGGCTCTAGCTGGGTGGTTTACACAAGTACTCCAATAGCACTTCACATATGCTGCTAGAACTTGGAGTACAAAGGCTCTCTCTCCATGTGGCTACTCACCCCTAAGTCACTGGCCACATGGGTGGCCTGTTCATAAACATTCAGAAGCCCAAACCTATGGGTGGATAGTTGTGCCCTGCAGGCACTGCTACCCCAGTCAGTGCTCAACCACTTCCAGCAGTGAGGCTCTCCTGACACAGGTTTTAACCCAAGCAGTGGGAGCATCAGCACCCATTGAAGGACTACAGCTTGTTCTTACTCCTGAGTGAACCCCCCTCAGCTGAACCAACCCTGACACTGAAATCTTGGCTTCAAACGCACTCTCTGTCAGTGCCCACCTGAAGCTACGGGGGCTCTTTTGAAAACAAAGCAACAGCAGAGCTTCTACAGCAGCTCCAGTTCTGCCAAGGTGCAAACACCCAGCCAGAAGACAGGACACCCCCAGCAAGTGCAGCCGGTTATGTTTGCTCAGAGGGGTTGCTTCTGTGTTTAATCTTGTCCTCAGCTCTCCAGGGGATGGCATCTACCTGCTCTTCAGTTCTTGGGACTGGCAGCCTCTTGCTCCTCCTCTGTGTGGAGTTTAGTGAGTACTGGTGGGGCACAAATCAAGTCCTGCATCAGTCCTACCTGGCTTTGCTCTTGTAGAGAGAACAGATCTACCCCAGGGGTGTCTCACAGCTGCCAGGGTTACAGCCCACCTCCCACAAGCATTGCATTGGTTTACAAACACAGTCACTGTAGAATCTGCCATGAAGCCCCTGGTACCTCCAAATCAACTGGAGAAACCTGAAATTGAAGTCTACACAGGTAGGAGAGACCTCTTGGCAAAGGGATGCTGTCACCTAGAGATGTGATGACATACGAATCCGTATTACCTTCTGTCTGGACCAGCTTGAAAGGGCAGGGATCTTGGCAGTCGAACAACTTGTCTTTGTGTCTTGTAGATCAGGTTTGTTTGGACCATGTCTTGAGAGAAAAGCACAAGCAGTCAGTAGTTAGGGGCTGTATTGCCCAAGGGGCAAGGTTTGATGTGTTAAATGTGAAACAGGTAGCCCTAACTGCCTCCTCGTGGTGCTCTCTCTACTCTAGCTGCCCCACTCCACCATTCCCAGCTTCACAGAATGGTTGAGCCTGGAAAAGCTCTCTGAGCTCAGCCAGCCCAGCCCAGCACCTGACATCACCCCATCAGCCAGACCAGGGCACTCAGGGCCACAGCCAGGCTGTCCTTCAACACCTCCAGATATGGGGACTCCACCACTGCCCAGGGCAGTCCAGTCCAGGCTCTGAGCACCCTCTCCATGAGGAAGGGCTTCCTAACATCCAACTTCACCCTTCCCTGGTGCAGCTTCAGGCCCTGCCTTCTGGTTCTGGTGCTGGTTGCCTGAGAGAAGAGCCCAACCTCCACCTGACTGCAACCTCCCTTCAGGGAGTTGGAGAGAGGGAGAAGTCCCCCCTGAGTCTCCTCTTCTCCAGGCTGAACACCCCCAGCTCCCTCAGCCCCTCCTCATCAGCCTTTCCTTCTAGTCCCTTCCCCAGCCTCGTTGGACTCACTCTGGCCCCTCAATCTCTTTCCTGAAGTGAGTGGCCCAGCACTGCCCCTGGTTTTTGAGGGGAGTCCTCCCCAGTGCCCAGTCCAGCGGGACAATGCCATCCCTGTATTCCAACACATTCCCACTCGTCCTTCTTCTGCTTGGAGATCAGCAAGGTCAACCACCTGCCAGCACAGCTTGTGAACCCTAAGAACTACCAACCACCAGCAGCACCTGAGTTCACTCTGAGGATGCTGACCAGAGAAAATCAGGCCTGTGGTAGGGAAGAGCTTCCTAGACAATAGAGGCCATAAATCCAGCTCTGCAGGCAGCGTGGGACCGTTCCAGGGTGCTGAGGGGAAAGTCTGCCCTCTGTTCTCAGCCCTGTAACAATATCACAGAGCACACGCTGTGCGCCATGGCTAATTGGCCATTGTTTCCTCCTTTAAGCACCACTCTCTTTATTCGTGCCAGGGAATAGAATTAAAGTCTGGAAAGGGAGCAGGAATTTGAGGATGGGGAAAATAAATTAGAAACAGAAAAGCACTTCCCGTTTTCCCTCTCTCTCTGCAAGCAGCCCTACATTTTCACTGAATCCTAGAATCCTTAGGGATTGGAAGGGACCTCGAGAGATCATCCAGTCCAATCCCCCTGCCAGAGCAGGGTCATCCAGACTCTTCAAAGAAACCCAAACACAGGGAGATGGCTCTGCGGGAAGGAGGTGACCTCAGAGCCAGCTGTACTGGGCAAGGAGATTCAAACAAGGCGATAGCTCACCTTGGAAGTTTAACTCATACTCCTGAAAACCAGCCCTGAAAAACACGGTGCCTTCCTGATCCGCTCGAAATTTCTTCTCCAGATCTGCAGATGTTACGGTGGCAGTGCAGTGATTCGGATGCTGCAGAAAGAAGAAGGGAATCCTACCTGTTAGGACCCAGCCTTTGGTTGAGTTGAAACTGTGGGGAATCATAGAATCCTTAGGGAAGGGACCTNACACCCTGCAGCAGCTCTGTGTCCTTCTTGCCCTGAGGGGCCCAGAACTGGACACAGTACTCGAAATGCAGCCTCACTGGTGCAGAGGAGCAGCAGTGCTTCCCCAGACTCCTGTCACAGGGTTCTGTTTTGAACTAAACCTCCAAGGCTTCAAGCGTTTTGGTTTCCAGTGACAGAGGGGACACCCCACAGAGAGCAGCTGCTTGTAAGAACAGCAACAAAGCAGCCCTCATCCTGTGTGGTCAGCATCAGTCAGAGGATGCTGTCACCTCTGGAAAATGCACCCTCTTCCAAAGCCTGTCCTTTGAAAGCCTCCACAAAGCAGCAGTAGTGCTCTGAGGGACAACGAACAAGGCAAATCCATCAGGGCAACACAGCAGCAGCCAGCAACGTGTGTGGAAGACACCAGCTGTAGAACAATGTGGCCTAAATAACTCTTCAAAGACTCTTTATACACGAGCTCTTGGCAGTGATGGGGATGGATCTCACCTCTTTCCCATACTCAATCCACTGCCCGGAATCATCAAGCCAATACCATGCATAATCCATTGCAGGGGCAGACAGATGAGCTGGATGGCACCACGGGGGTAGAAGAGCTGACCGACACCTGGCTGCGTGCTCAGCCTTAAGAGCAGAAGAGAAATCCATGTTAAACTAGGAGTCCTTTCCAAAGCTGTCAAACCACCTCATAGCCCTGGTCTAGTTAGGAGCCCTCGTCTAGCCAGGAGTTCAATCAGTCCTCAGCCTTCAGATTTGGTCCAGAGCAGAGGAAGTGGTGTTTGAACCTTTAGAGGGCAGGGTAAGCATCTCTGAAATCACAGAATCATTGGGGATGGGAAGGGACCTCAGAAGATCATCCAGTCCAATCCCCCTGCCACAGCAGCATCACCCAGACCAAGTCACACAGGAACACAGCCAGGTGGGTCTGGAACGTCTGCAGAGAAGGAGACTCCACAACCTCTCTGGGCAGCCTGGTCCAGTGCTCTGGGACCCTCCCTGGGAAGAAGGTCCTGCTGATATTGATAGGGAACCCCCCCTGTTCCAGCTGGCACCCAGTGCCCCTTGTCCTGTCACCAGATGACCTTGAGAAGAGCCTGGCTCCATCCTCCTGACACCCACCCCTCACAGATTTAGCGAGTGGCTGAGTGGGCATCTGGTAGCCAAAGAAGGACGAATCCCTTGGAAGGGGAGAGGTGGGGGGAAAGTATTCACTTACCAGCAAAGTCTCTGCTCTTGCTCTCCCCAGGTAACACAGCACCTAGGAAGAGAAGAACCCGAAAGATGTAGCCACCAATCATGAATATTCAAAGGCTTCTACTTTGCTTCCTGCTGTGCTTCAGCCTCCAGTTTTGGGCTCAGACAATATTTGGCTATAGATCTGATAGCTCCATGGCTCCTGTGGCTATAGACCTGATCCCTTTGCTGCTGCTGTAGCTATAGATCTGATCCCTTTGCTGCTCCTCTAGCTGTAGATCTGATAGCTCCACTGCTCCTGTAGCTGTAGATCTGATAGCTCCACTGCTCCTGTAGCTATAGATCTGATCCCTCTGCTGCTCCTGTAGCTATAGATCTGATAGCTCCACGGCTCCTGTAGCTGTAGATCTGATCCCTCTGCTGCTCCTGTAGCTGTAGATCTGGTAGCTCCACTGCTCCTGTAGCTGTAGATCTGGTAGCTCCACTGCTCCTGTAGCTATAGATCTGATCCCTTTGCTGCTCCTGTGGCTACAGATCTGATCCCCTTACTGCTCCTGTGGAAGTACCCTACCTACTACAGGGCACACTTACCCAGCTGAGAGCTGCCCACCTGCCTGCCACCGAGCTGGCAAGGCTCTCTGGCTGCCCTCCTCACGCTGTTCCAGGGATTCGAATGCAGTCCTCAAACAGAAACTGGAAGCAGGGTTTCACCTGGCTTCGTCAAGGATCCAGAGCGAGGTGATCAGAGGAAAACAGTCCAGGAGGAGCTTCCTCACCCAGCTAGTCAAGCAGGTCAGGGTACGAAGGTCAATGAACAAAGGCTTGGCAGCAACAGAGAGGAAGGCTCCTCCTGACTGCCTTAGCCTGTTCCAGCTATCTGCTGCTCCTTCCTGCTAACTCCAGGCCAGGGCTGAACTCTGTGTGCAGTAACACCAGCCAGTTCCTAGAACAATCCTCTCTAGGCAGTGTTCTCTCTCAGAGCCCACTGCAGGAGGCTCACAAGAGCCAGCGCTCTGAGGAGCTCTGCTTGGAAGCATCTGCCCCCTCTGTCCCCTCTGCTGAGGCAGTGTCTGAAGGTTGTGTGTGCTGAGAGCATGATTTGGGGGGATGGGGTTGGACATAGAAAGTGGGGGCATGGGGTGAGATGATGTTTCCAGGCAGCTTCCCTCTTCCTTCTCATCCCACTCCGTAGCTGGATGCTAAACCCTGGCTGGTGGCTCCCCTGCCAAGACCCAGGCTTCCCAGTCTGTCCCAACCCCACCGGCTCTGTGAAGCGGTGGTGCCATACTTTCACTTTCACTTGCCAGTGTTTCTGCTCCTCACAAGGATTATTTTCCCCTCACCAACTCAGTCCAAGGAGAAGAAACAGAGGTTAACAAAGCAGAGCAAATTACTCTGCTGGTAAGACAGGCAGCATCCTTCACCCTCCGCTGTCTGCTCTTGTGCAGTGGGGAGAGATGGGCAGTGGATTTGCTTTCTGGTATCCACACAGGAACAGACTCACACGGAGGAGATCCTACACATAAAAAGCACCCACACGTCACCCTTTCTCTCACACGCTTCTCCATCCCATGGAACAAAGGATAAACTAAGGGAGATCCAAGTGCTGCTGACAGGCTGACTAGCTGCAACGGGATGAACTTCCAAAAGCCCTTAAAGCTGAGCCCACCAGCCAGGAACCCCCCCAGCTGCCACCCTCCCAGCACCCTAGGACACCTGTCAGAACCAGGGTGCCGTTTGCCTGGCTCCCCATCTCACAGCCCTGCCATCCCCAGCCACCACACCCCGGAGCTGAGGGCATCAGCCGCTTGCCCACCAGAGTGATCAGAAAGCCTTGCCCTGCATGGGAAAGCTCCCAGCGATGCAATAAGACCTCAGAAGTTAAATACCTCTGGCCTGATAGAGCACCCCGTGAACTCCCCACGGCACGTCTGTACCTCCGGAAGACTCTTTGCGGGGCGTCAGGGGTGCTGTGAGGGAGCCTGAGGAAACAGCTGATAACACTTCCCCTCTGGTTATTGCACCATCCCCACGCATGCCTGCCAGGCATGAGCAGACCAGGCACAGCTGAAGGGTTTGGCAGATGCCTCAGTAACAGCAGTAGGGAGTTGAAGAAGACAGATCCCATGTGCTCTGCGTATCAACAGAGAGGAGACAGAAGGAGACGCAGGAAGAGAGGATCCCAGATGCATTTAACTAGTTGTATTTAACCCGGGGCTGCTCGTTGGCCACTACTGAGGCTACCAGGCTGGTCAGGCAGCTCCTGTAAGGGACCAGGATAGGTTGGGGACTGAGCTGTTGGAGAGCAGTG
>VZRI01006067.1:52179-66875 GCA_013397515.1 Upupa epops
ATCCCTAATGACTCTGTGATGATTCTGTGACTCAATGTGTATACCTACATACAGACACACACAGAGAACTTGACCGATGACTGTGCTAAGCTGCAAAATAAGTTCCCTTGTTTCACAGACAGCTCATTTCAGAGACCTAGATTGTTCTGCTAGACAAAGAAAAGGGCAGACCCAGATGTAGCCCACTCAACCCAGTCCGGAATGCCAAGCTTAGAAAAACATGCAGCAAGGTTTGGCTCAGGCTCATCCTCCTTTGCATGGATTGAAAGAATAAGAGCATGGCCTGCTCTTGGTGGGATTGAAGGGATCAGGAATGGAGCGAGTAGATTTTATCCAGCTCTGTCGGTTCCGATTGTTTTCTCAGTAAGTCTTGATTTCTTGTTGGACCACTTCCAGCAGTAACTGCAGTTTGTGTGTAAGATAATCTGAAAGGAGGAAAAAAAGGAAGACAGGTTAGTCTGGAAGTGACCACAGAATGGTTTAGGCTGGAAGGAACCTTAAAGGTCATCAATGTTCAACTCCCCTGCTGCGGGCAGGGACACCTCCCTCCCACTAGATGTGGTTGCTCAGTGCCCCCTCCAGCCTGGCCTTTCAGACACATCTTGAGATACATCTGAAAAGCAGAGCATTGGCAATCATGGAATCCTTAGGGATTGGAAGGGACCTCAAAAGATCATCCAGTCCAATCCCCCTGCAGCATCACCCAGACCAGGTCACACAGGAACACAGCCAGGCAGGTCTGGAACGTCTCCAGAGAAGGAGACTCCACAACCCCCCTGGGCAGCCTGTTCAGTGCTCCGGGACCCTCCCTGGGGAGAAGTTCCTGCTGATATTGATAGGGAACCTCCTCTGTTCCAGCAGTGATGACTGAAGCCCTCTATCTTAGCAGATCGCGGTTTCTGAGGAAATCAATGTGCTGCTAGGGCTGAACCCAAAGGAAAACTGGGCTGGACCTTGCAGGGAGTGGAGATGTATTTCAGTTCTACACCCCAGTCTGTGCCCAGAGCCATCCTGACCTCTTCACCAAACACTTAGCCCTCAGGCAGCACCGTCCTCCTCCCCTCTAGCCCTCTTCCCAGCCTTTCAGCAAATAGGTCTGTGCATGAGATTGCAGTGCGAGCCTGTCCTCATCCTGACTTCTGATGTTGGTGCTCACTGTCGGCCAGATTTGACCCCAAAGAGGAGATAAAATTTAGCAGCAAGCAGAGCTCAGGCACAAAAGCAACCCCCTCTGTTCCTCCTGCTGGTAGACTTCAGCCTGGCTGTTTGTAACCAAAGCATCCAACTGGCTCCATGCTTGAGTCTCTTCACAGCACAGCCTACCCCTCATCTCTGCAGCTGTGCAGGCTGTGTCTGAGGATGGAAGTGGGTAGAAGGGGTCATCATTTAGGATTCACGAGGTCTCTTGGTCAGAGACCAACCCTGAGAAGAAAGCATCATCCTCACATGGAGTGCGTTCAGGTCCACAGCGCTGAAACTCAGATACTTACAGAACGGGCTACGGCTGCCGCTCGACATCTGCCTGTGGATGAGGAGGTAGTAGACTGGAAAACCACTCAAAACCACAGTGCATCCAATGCTAATGTTCACAGGGTCTGAGTAGAAGGACATGGCCACTGTGGACAGGCAGATGATGGTAAAAGAGACCGGAACAAAGATGGGAACCTGGGGAAAAGAGCATGGAAGGCTCTCAGGCAAAACGACTGGCTGCAGGGAATGAGCCACCCTCCGTGCCAGCACACACTGCATCCACTGCTCCTCTTAAAGAAGATGCCTCAAATCACAGAGCTGTTCTGCACACTCTGTGCATCTGCTTGTGAAGGAGGAGGAGGCGTAGAACACAAAATCATTCCCATCAACTCCAAAGCCTGCGTGCCCGGGGATGTCCGTGCCTCCTACATTCATGGGCATCGAAACGTGGTGGAAGCCAAGCAGGGGGAGAAGTCACCTGCACCCCGCTGCTTGCTGGATCTTGTGCTCCTGTGCAAGCACTGCGCAGGCAGTTGTCACCTGTGGCAACTGCTGCTGGAAAAGCTCAAGCCAAGCTTGGGATTAGATGTAGAAGCAGCTCTTCAAACCAAACCATGCCTTGGTTAGAACACATCTGACTTGTTCTGACCTAACTCCAACTTGCCTGAGCCTTCTAGGATAGCACAGACTCCCTAATTTCCATAGCACCTGGATCAAGACTGTGAGATTCCACAACACCTTGAGGAAAGTCCAAAGAAGGAGTCAGCAGTTGGTCCCTACCCTGTCGGGTGAGCCAATTCATCAGGGTTACTTGGAGATGATGCTGGAAGGCCTCCGTGAAGGGTAAAACTGAACCTCTCCCTCAGTCCCTGAATCCAACCTCAGCCAAGTTACTCCTGATGAAACAAAGGACCTGATGGTATTGCCCAGTGAGGCAATCTCTTTCCTGGTAACAGAGCTCCTGTCTAGGATGGTGACCATGCCAAGCTGGAAGAGATCTGTTGCTCTAGTGATGGCAGCCATCCAGTCACCAAATTACGTGCTCTTGCTGTCTTTCCAGCCAGAGCATCCCCTGCCAGCCGATCGCACATGCACGCACTCAGGCTGAACATCTGCTCAAGAGCTGTGTGAGGGACTGCCTCCTCCTCTTGTGATTTCTCAAGCTTTAGGGAAGAGAGCCTGGAATGGAGTGCTGAGAGCCTGGACTGGGTTGCCCAGTGAGGTGGTTGGGGCCCCATCCCTGGAGGTGTTTAAGGTCAGGCTGGATGAGGCTCTGGCCAGCCTGATCCAGGGTGGGGTGTCCCTGCCCATGGCAGGGGGGTTGGAACTGGATGATCCTGTGGTCCCTTCCAACTGTTTCAATCACTTCTTCCTAGTGAGGGTGATGGGGCACTGAAGGGGGCTGCCCAGGGGGGTGTGAAGTCTCCTTCTCTGGAGCCGTTTGAAACCTGCCTGGACTTGGTCTGGGTGATCCAGCTGTGACAGGGGGATTGGACTGGATGGCCTTTCCAGGTCCCTTCCAATCCCTAAGGATTCTATGATTCTAGGAAGCAGTACCAGCCCAACCACATGTATTTCATGATTTCTTCTCATCAACCAGTAGCAGAGGAGGACCTGCATGGGCTCCCAGCCACTAGAGCGCAGCACATGCCCACAGCACCTGCACACAACCCCCCCATCTTGAGGTAACGCCTCTGGGCTTCAAATGATGATAAAAAACAGGGAAAATGGGAAAAAATCAAGCAAAGTGACCAAAAAGCCAGCAATCCCCTCCCTCCATCCTTCCCTCCCTCATCTGCCTTTAGGAACCATTGAAAACTAAGACCTCTGCCCAAACCAAGTTGGGTCAACAGCCCAGCAACGGATAGCAACTGATGCTCTCCACTAAGATGCTTCCATAGAATCATAGAATCCTTAGGGATGAGAAGGGACCTCAAAAGATCATCCAGTCCAGTCCCCCTGCCACAGCAGCATCACCCAGACCAAGTCACACAGGAACACAGCCAGGCAGGTCTGTGCCCTGAGCTTCTCACTGATGGGCTGCCATGTGCCTGTTGCCTCCAAGGTCTCCCATCCTCCCTAGGAGCTGGCTGGAGGCACCAGAGGCAAGAACAAACTGTGCACGCCTCGAACATCACCCCAGCCAAACGCCTTCTGCACGTTATCCAGCAGCTGGAAAGGTGCCCTGAGCACAGGAAAGCTTCTCCAGCATCAACTCAAACCACCCCACTAACACAAGGAGGAGACCCCAGCATCCAGCAGGATGAGAAGGGCCACTGGAGGGGCCAAGCTGGAGGCTAGGGAACAGCAGGAGAGGACAAAGCATCCCATCCTTGGTAATGTGCCTGCACATGCTGTGCACGTCCTCAGAGCCTGTAGCAGCGACAGCTGCACACAAACTGCTTTGCACTGTGTAATAGTTCTGTGTCAGCAGAGGATTTCCTTGAGTCAGGTTTGCTCCCATAGAATCAGAGAATCCTTAGGGATGGGAAGGGACCTCGAAAGATCATCCAGTCCAATCCCCCTGCCACAGCAGCATCACCCAGACCAAGTCACACAGGAACACAGCCAGGCAGGGCTGGAACGTCTCCAGAGAAGGAGACTCCCTCTGTGCATGGGAGCCTGGCACTGTCCTACTCCTCAGCTAGAACCCAGACCTAGTGAAGTAACACCCAGGCAAGGGTCTCCTCTTTGCAGCCCATGACAGACGGGTGTGGGAACTACCTCTGGCACAGCTCTCGGTTCCCACAGCCTGAAGCTCTGTGTGCAGGAGCAGGTTGACCTCGGACGGACGGCAGGGGTGACGCCACATAGAACCCGCTCTGTAGGAGTCACCACAGCACACGCTCTCCCACAAACCTTACTGAGCAGTAGGGATCAAGACACCTTCGAGCCTAAAGGCCACCGTGGTCATGTCCTGCTCTCATTATTAGCAGGTAAGAGAGAGAGGGATTGAGAGAGAGCGCAGGCATGAGGTTTCTGACTGTTAGATACCTGGAATGGGCTGTGCAGCTCCGGGTGACGGTGGCGATGGACGATGAGCCCGAGGGTGGCCAGTCCTATGAAGAGCCATCGGGAAAAGCTGAAGAAGTTCAACAGATGGTAGATATCTCCAATACACACCATGACAGTAACCAAAGGGAACTGAGCGTTGTGAAGATGAAACACAGTCATTAAAGTCCTCAGACAGACAAAGGTAACACGGATCACCTTGTCCTCCCTCCCTGCTGTCACAGGTGGCTACTTCACAACCCAGACTGTCCAGAGGTCGGAACAGCGTCACAGACTGAGGGCACAAAGCCTAAACCCATGATGTACGTGCTGATGTCAGGTCACAGGCTGGACTTGATCTCAGAGATCAGCCTGAGTAATCCTGTGTGATGCTGTGATCAGGATGTGCTACAGAGCCATAGAATCCTTAGGGATGGGAAGGGACCTTGAAAGAGATTCCAGTCCAATCCCCCTGCATCACAGCAGCATCACCCAGACCAAGTCGCACAGGAACACAGCCAGGAACATCTCCAGAGAAGGAGACTCCACAACCCCCCTGGGCAGCCTGGTCCAGGGCTCCGGGACCCTCTCTCGGAAGAAGTTCCTGCTGATACTGATAGGGAACCTCCTCTGTTCCAGCTGGCACCCATTGCCCCTTGTTCTAGCACCAGATGACCTTGAGAAGAGCCTGGCTCCATCCTCCTGACACCCACCCCTCACAGATTTAGAGANCCTTTCAAGACCAGCAGCACCTTTGATGATTTCTGCCCTAGGCAGGGTGATGTGGATGATGCCAGAGCCTGTGCTGCCAGTACAAAGGCTACCTGCAGAGACACCTGTCCTTAGGAGGTAGGACAAGACTTTTTAAGGAAGGATGTCCAAGGCTATAAAGGCAGGACCTCTGAGGTAGTGCATTTGCTTTCCACTGCTGGACTTAGTGCTTTTCAGCCCTGTCCAGTATTTCCATCTTCATTTTTCAGAGGTTGACTCAAGTGCCTCAACACCCTTCAAACGTCCTCAGCCTCTCTAGGAAGGAGGCAGTGACCCTGCTGTGGTGGGGGGATTGGACTAGATGATCTTTCGAGGTCTCTTCCAGTCCCTATGTCCCCCAGTCAGATCTCCTTACCATTAACATGACAGCAGGAAGGGGTGTGTGCCTTCGGATATGGATCATGGAGAAGAGAGGAGGCCACTGTCCTTCCCTGGAAGCCACAAACAGTGTCCTAGGAAAAGAGAGGTTGCCCAATGCATTGGCATCCCACATCCAGAGTAGGAATGAGAAGACCAGTCACTGGACTAACCTGGGGAGGACCAATGCACCTTCCTCCTGCATGGGTCTGCTATTCAAGGCCACAGCTCTTTCTCGAGCCACAGCTTTGGGATGTTTGGAATTAAAACCCCTCTTGAATTCCCAGAGCTCCCCCAGGACCAGTTAGTTTGAAGCAGCACAAAGCCCACAGCATCCCCTTGGGTGATGGGCAACCTTTGGGCAAGTCCCAAGTGACCACGAATGAGATCAGGCTGGAAACAGGAGCAAGGATGTTTCTTGCCATGAGGGAATAGACGAGTCTTTCCAAGCATGAAGTGGAAGAGTCACAAACCTCAATCCTTTGTGAGACAGCCTGGTGAGTTTCTGAAAGGGGGCTGTAAATCTTGATCCTCTATTGTAAATCTTAATGCCTCTGTTTTTATGTGGATATATAAAATATAGAGAGAGATGTTTAACTACGTGTTATAAAGTGTGAGTTTTCAATCCTCTGTCCAGATGTTGGAAAACAGAGTTTGGCAAGTGGCCGAGAGGCCAGCTACGTCACAAGACACCTCTGAAATGACAGCAGAGAGCCCCTTGCCTCTCTCCCTCCCTTTGACCCATGAAAGGGCAACTAGGGAGAAGGAGGCGCTGCATCCGATGTTATAAACCTGATACCCAACCCCAGACCACGCTAGAGCATCAGCAGGGCTGGAGCAGGGCCCGGAGCAGCTGGGGCATGAGTGTAAAACTGGTTTGATTGCTGTCTCTCTGGGTTTGCAGGGGTGTGACTGGCCAGCAGCCAGGGGGGCCCTAGCTCTGCTTGTATGGCCTCTCTGCAGCGATTACAGTGATGGTGCCAGCATGGGGGAGAGAAGGGTTACAGGGACCAGCAGAATCTCTGTGCTGCCTGGGAGCTCCTCATCCTCAAAGAGAACCAGCAGCTCGAGGAGCTGATGGGGAGGATCATCCACACCTGTGTCTCAGGCAGGACGGCGGGGTAGCGGATCGTCTAACTCCTTAGCTTTCACTCCACAGAACAACCCTTTCCTATCGACTGGATTTTCCTCCTGCAATCACAGCTGTGAAACAGAACTGGCTTCAGAGCTCGCGTAGCCTCCCGGGACCGGCGTGACGTGCTTCTCCGTGAGCTCTGCCCTCCTCTCCAGTTTCCAGGCTCCTCTAAGAACACTCGGTGGAGTAGCCAGTGAAGCTGGCCAGATCATTTTTCCACAGAGCACAGCTTTTCTTATTGCTACGAGACTCGCTGAGCCTTGCCCCTTGCTCCAGGAATAGCCTGTCCCCAGTAACGTTTCACCGACCTCAAAACAAAGTCCTTGAGGCTGTGTTTACCTTTGGCCAGAGATCCTCACAACACAGGGATCCTGTGCCCTGCAGCTGGGTGAACCCAGCGAAAGAAGGCTCGGTCTCACCGAGCAGCTGCCAAAGCCAACAAAGCCCCTAGCTGAGCAAACACTGACGTGGGAGGAAAGACTTAAAGGCTTCGTCCCCAGTCCTAGACGGCAGCCCCATCCCAAATCGGAAACAGCTAGGGTGGACTCTTAGCCTTAACATCCAGTAGCTGACAACTGGGAGCCTTTACGTTCCCCACAGGAGCAGGGAACATGCAGGTCAACAGCTTCATCGGTCACTGGTGCTTCTTTCCAATTCACTAAGCAAAGAGAGGAATAAATTCGTAGGGAGGTGACCTTGAAAAGGTGAAGATTCCTCCGTTCATGGTTCCAAAGCAGGACAGCGCGACGAGGACAGGGACCACGGAGATCAGGCTCTGGAAGGCTCGCTGGACAAAGCTCTGGAGGAAGAGTAAGAATGACTTTGTGGTGTCCAGATTCCAAAACTCAAGAAACCTTTCCCCATCAAAGAAGTAAAATATAGAAGTCATAAATCCTGCCTCTCCTTTTGTCACCTGCAGGTAGAGTTTTGTTGTCTTTGAGATGTGGACACAGGAGGTTACTGTTGTCCAGTAAACCAGAGACATTAAGGAGGGAAGCATTTGGTAGGAAAACCATCTCCAGAACACCCTCAGTAGAAGACAACTACGCTCTAGAAATACAGCTGTTGGGGTTGTCATAGAATCCTTAGGGATTGGAAGGGACCCTGGAAGATCATCCAGCCCAATCCCCCTGCCACAGCAGGATCACCCAGACCAAGTCGCACAGGAACACAGCCAGGCGGGGCTGGAACATCTCCAGAGAAGGAGACTCCACAGCCCCCCTAGGCAGCCTGGTCCAGTGCTCCGGGACCCTCCCTGGGAAGAAGGTCCTGCTGATATTGATAGGGAACCCCCTCTGTTCCAGCTGGCACCCAGTGGCCCTTGTCCTGTCACCAGATGACCTTGAGAAGAGCCTGGCTCCATCCTCCTGACACCCACCCCTTGCAAGAGGTCACCCCTCAGAATCACTAGGGATCAGAAGAGATCTCAAATGATCATCCAGTCCAATCCCCCTGCCACAGCAGGATCACCCAGACCAGGTCCAGGAGGGTTTCAAACATCTCCAGAGAAGGAGACCCCACAAACCCCCTGGGCAGCCCCCTCCAGTGCCCCATCACCCTCACTGGGAAGAAGTTATAGAATCACAGAATCAGTCAGGGTGGGAAGGGACCACAGGATCATCCAGTTCCAACCCCCCTGCCATGGGCAGGGACACCCCACCCTAGAGCAGGCTGGCCAGAGCCTCATCCAGCCTGGCCTTAAGCACCTCCAGGTCGTGACTCACCACAGCCACAGCAGGAGAGGCCAGAACATCTTGCGATGCCAGGACTGTGTAGTAGGAGACGTTGGTGAGCATGTACCCCACTATTACCGTGATCACAGAGACAATGACGGCCAGGGGGATGTTCCTACAAGAGAGAGGAAGGAGGACACACACAGCACAAGATGCTACCCTCTGCAGGTATGGTATTAGTGCAGCTGGCATCGTTAGGTGAGGATCCACAAACTCATTTCTTCCCATGCTTTGCTTGGAAAAGCCGTGTATCCCAGACACTAGTACCCCAAGGTGACTGCCTTCTTCATGGATTCATGGAACAGTGCAGGTTGGAAGGGACTGTAACGATCATCTCGTTCCAACCCCCCTGCCATGAGCAGGGACACCCCCCACTAGACCAGGGTGCTTAAGGCCCCAGCCAGTTTGGCCTTGAACACTGCCAGGGAGCTGGGGGGCAGCCACAACCTCCCTGGGCAACCTGGTCCAGGGTCTCAGCACCCTCAGCGTGAAGAACCTCCTAGCCTTACCGTTCAGGTCTGACCAACTCCTCACGCACGAAGCCGACCTGAAACCTGCATGGTGGAAAGAGACAGAGAGAGCGTTTGAGCCGTGTCCCCAGGAGCAGACTGGCACCCCCAAAGTGCCGTCCCATCACACCTACCAGCCCGAGTAGGCAAACATGCCCGCGTAAAATGCCAGGGGCAGCTTATCCAAAACCAGCGACTGCCTGTCGAAAGCACCCTGGAAGTTTTCTGTGTGACCTGGAGAAGAGAGAAACAGGATGTGGAGCAGGGAAACGCCAGAGATGAGATCCCTTCCTGCAGGAGAACACCCCTGGTACCTCTTGCCCAGCCATGGGAAGGGTGTTTGTGGCACTCTCAGAGCCTACTTACTCTCAGGTCTACTTACTGGTTTGCCCTTCCAAACACAAGGTTAGTGAGAGCTGTAGCTTTTTAACAACAACTCTATGGAAAACTATTTCCTAGAGGTGCTCAGCTCAGTCGTCAGTAATGTAAAACCTGGCCTGTCCAAGGTGAAGAATCCTTAGGAATGGGAATGGACCTCGAAAGATCATCCAGTCCAACCCCCCTGTCAGAACAGGATCACCCAGACCAAGTCATAGAGTCCTAGCATCATTAGGGATGGGAAGGGACCTCAAATGATCATCCAGTCCAACCCCCCTGTCAGAACAGGATCACCCAGACCAAGTCATAGAGTCCTAGCATCATTAGGGATGGGAAGGGACCTCAAATGATCACCCGGTCCAATCCCCCTGCCACAGCAGCATCACTCAGACCAAGTCACACAGGAACACAGCCAGGTGGGTCTGGAACATCTCCAGAGAAGGAGCAATTTGCCATGAAGGCAGCTAGGTCTATGAAGCACTGGTTTCTTTCCTACCGAGAAGAACAGCCACCAAGGTTAAGTTGCACCCAGAGTGAGGAGTCACTCCACCATGGTCTGAAAGTAATCGGAAGGCATGGAGGGTGTTTGCAGTACTAGTGTTGGAAGAGAGAAGAGCTGATGTGATTCCCTTGGGTTCTTCCAGTACCTGGAACGTTCGGGCTGTGCCTGTGGCTACTCTACAGCAGGAGCATTGTCCTTTACTGGAATATTCCAAGAGGGAATGATTCTACAGCTCCTCGGGGGTTTCTAACAGTCCCATTTACCAAAGTTAAGTGACACAGATTCATTTCGTTGCTCTAATTCACAGGGCCACCCTAACACCCCCAGCAACAGAGCAAACCCGAACCCCATCCAGCTCTGGGGGATTCTCCAGGAAGGGCAACTGCAGTGGCTGCTTCTGCTTCAGACAGAGCCTGCTGTGGGAATGGAAAATTCCCCAGTGGACCTGAGTTGTCCTGTCCTTTCTTTAGACCAAAACTTCCTTTCCTGGGTTGGCCCCCCCCTCTCCCCAGCCCCCTCAGCAGCTGGTCGCACAGTTCTCTTTGATGTGGTGCAGCCAGTGAGGCAGCTAATCCAGCTCTTGCTGTGCTCCCCCCTGATTCTGCTGCCGGAGCACTGACCCCATCCCCACACTGCCCAGAGCATGGGAACTGGAGCAGAGGAGGCAGTGGGAACAGGGAGCTGGGACTTCCAACCCGGCTCCCGCACACCCTAGATACCCCCCCCCCATGTGTAGCCCATGCCAGTGGCTGCAGGAGGAGGAGCTGATGACACAGAGGGCAAAGCAAATAAAGTGTTAAAAGCAGAGGTAGCTCAGAGAGAAGTTCTATTTCCCCCAGTTGTCCTTAAAGTTCTCTGAAATAAGAACCACAGGGGCAGGATTTGTATATGAACTGTATTTATTAGACTCCTGACGGCCTCTCCCTGACAAGAAGAGCAATGAAATTGAGGGGGAGATGTGTTTTCAGACCTGGGTGGCCCAAGGTCTGGTCCCACATCTGTAGTCACTTCTTCCTATCAAATCTGGTCCCATCAGTAGTCACTTCTTCCTATCAAAGTCTCTCTAGAAGTAAAAGGAGCAGGTCTCACCTAGCTGGGCTTTGCCACGGAGCGCACGGAGAACATGAGGCCACTTCAGTGGAGGTGCCTCTGCGGGGAGCTCTGTGATGAGCTTTGGGCATCTGGGTTTGAAACACTGGCCCAGCTGGCATCTAAACCAAACCAGAGCCAAAGGCAAGGGCTACTGCAGAATAAAGGCAAAGGATAACCCCAAGCCCGTGGCATCAGGCAGACTGATTAGAGAACAGAGGCACCAAAAAACCCCAAGCTCAAAGAGAAAATAGGGTTGAAGAGCATGAAACCACGTTATGGGGAGGGTCTATCCATCAGGGAAGCCTTTTATGCTCTACAGTGATTGCTGATCACTCATGGTGATGGATGTCAAGGGATTTACTGCCTGCAGTCAATTCCTGCCATACCCCATCCCTCGTGAATCACCTTAAATGCCCTCTGTCACACTGGGGGCTCTCGGTGAATTCTCCCTCCAGATGTCACCCTCCAGATGTCCCTCCTTGCTGGAGGATGAGTGCCAGGGCTCCAGACTGTCCCGTGAAGGCTAACGCTAACAGCTCGGGATTTCCAGCTGCGGAGCAATCCCTCCCTTCAGAAGTGTCGCCAGCTCAAGGAGATCCCTGTGTGCTCAAAGGAGCCGGCCCCAGACATCGGAAAGGAAGATGAACATAGACCCTGCTGGCTGCGTTGCTCTCTTTGCAGGGAAGGTAATAGCATGAAAAGGGAGCAGGCTTCATCGCCTGAGTGGGGAGGGGGAAAGCCTTGGGCTTTTCTCTAAACGGAGGCCGGGATTAAAGCCAACGCTGTGGTACTTTTCCCAGATGATGCTACCAGTAGGAGTGCTTTCCCCTTCTTCCCAGGGAGGGTCCTGGAGCACTGGCCCAGGCTGCCCAGGGGGGTTGTGGAGTCTCCTTCTCTGGAGATGTTCCAGCCCCGCCTGGCTGTGTTCCTGTGTGACTTGGTCTGGGTGATCCTGCTGTGGCAGGAGGACTGGACTGGATGATCTTTCGAGGTCCCTTCCCATCCCTAAGGACTCTAGGATTCTATGAACTCCATTGTAAGTTTACTAAGTTACTGCCCATCCCCACTAGCAGGTGAAAAGCTCTAACATAAAGCCACAGAAAGGTGAGAGATGCAGTCAGCAGAGCTCGGCTGAGGGCTCGTAGCTCATTACACAGCTGTGGCTGGCTCAGGTCGTTGATGTCCATCACATTTGTGCTGCTTTGGAAAGATTTGGAGCCATGCTGAAAGCAGGCAAAGAAAGACCTTCTGCAGAGGAAGGTGTCTGCATGACCCTGGAGTAAGCTCACACTGCCTCAGGACTGAGCCAGCTGCACCAGCCCGGTGCAGTGATGCAGCTCAGTGCCAGCTACTCTGGCTGGAGCTCCCAGCTGTTAGCACGTAAAGCACACAGACCAGGGCTGCTCCTGCCAGCTCAAGCAGCACCACGCTCGGCAGTAGGGACTGATAATCATTGTGAGTGAGGTGGACAGGGAAGGTGAAGCACCCTCCCTCAGCCGTGCAGCATCGCACCTACCCTGGGCCAGCAGCATCATCCCTGGCACGATGATGAGCGCAAGAGCCAAGAGTTTGATGATCGAGAGAGCCGTCTGCAGGCGGGCACTCCAGGTGACGCTCCAGGAATTGAGGGTGAGGACCATGTCTGCAGGGAAGAGCACACTGCTACAGCCTAGCCCGTGCTTGACACACGTGGGGGAAAATACAGCAGCACTCTCTACGCTAGGGATGCTGCAGAGAAGGCTGCATCTTTACAGGAAGGATGCTCAGGCTGAGAGAGTCATAGAATGGTAGGGCTTGGATGGGGACCATCCAGTCCAACCCCCAGAAAACATTGCAGGCCTGGCCCACGTACAGCATCGGAAGGGCAAGCTGAGTTATGCTCTTCAGAGGGAGCAGGAGCCTGGCTCCTTCACAGGGGAAGGGGTGAGTTTGCAGGCACATCTCAGCAGGGCCCTTCACAGCAGTCCCTGTGCCAGCATGCAGTAGCCAGGAGCAGGTAGGACAGCTTCCCAGGCTGGGTGCACCAAAACCTTGGTGAGGACTCCAAACCCTCGATCCTCAATCCAGGTGGACAATACCCCCGACCTAGGGCTCCAGCTGGCCAACAGGGAGGCCCATTCCCCCTCTTGGAGAAGATAGTGGACCCAAGCCAGTGCCTCAGATCAGGAAGTTTTGGGGTGCTCATGGAGGTAGACTAAGACAAAGTCCCAATCACGCACTTATCCCAGAAGACATCACCCCAGAAGTGCTCTGATCTGGGGCAGAGAGGCTCTGAGATGGGTAATCCCACACAAGTTAGCACTTACAGTACCCCAGGAGAGACACGAGCTTCACCGCCGGGACAGGGGCTGCACAGGGGGCAAAAAAAGGCTCCAGCATGTAGCGTCCGAAGGCCAAGGAAACCACAGCACTGTTGGCAGGCCTGGAGGGGAACCAAGCACCAACAGTGGGCTACAGATGGCCAAAAACTGGCACATAAAACTGCACACAACCTGGGAGGGGAGGAAGTTTCCCCACCCAGCTTAATCCCGCTCTCCCGTGCATGGGATGGTGAATTCCTAACATCCCCACATCAGCCAGACCAGGGCACTAAGGGCCACAGCCAGTCTGTCCTTCAACAGCTCCAGGGATGGAGACTCCACCACTACATTTTCCTTTCCAATCTGAAATAAGACCGTTACCTGGCATCGTAACTTCGGGCTTTGGAAATCATCACAGCATCCAACCAAAGGCCAACAAACCGAATCCCTTACCTGATAGCAAAAAACTCTGCCCACAGGAATAAGAAACTTGGCAGGGGCCCTAGTGTCTCCAAAATGTAGATGTAATGTCCTCCAGACTTGGTGATTCTTGTCCCAAGCTCTGCGTAACACAAGGCACCTGCAAAAGTCGAGGTAGAGATGCACTGAGTAAATCCATCCCATGGATTTTCTGGGTGGCTCCTTGGGGACTGGATGGTTCTGCCTGAAATAGGTAGTGAATTAGAGGAAGAAGAGGGGGGTTGGCAGAAGCACTCTTTTCCATCGATGTTCTGGGAGATTTGCACTAAGTTACTAGAGGTTTCCTTTGAAAAATGCCCTGGGGGGGTTGGTTCTCACTTCTCTTCTCTTAGATGGATGAAAAGCTGGCTACCAAGCTGTCCTGGGTTAGAAACCAAATGGAAGGGAAGCCAGGCCTTGAGGGGTCTCGGGTAGAATCTATCAGGCAAGAGAAAACAGCTTGGGGAAACAAGAGGGGTTATTAATCCTCTCTCTAAGCACAGAAAGAAGACCCAAGCAGATGACACAACCGAAACAGAAACTCGGTCCCAGAGCCATCACACTCTGAGAAAAGGAAATGGGCAAAGCACTCTGTAGTGGTCTTTGGCTTCAGGTCGGGTCCCCTGGGGAGAGGGGGACACATACACGCAGAGCACAGCAGTGGGAACAGGGAGACCCACCCTTAGGACACTTCAAACCCCGAGATTCTGCCCAAGGTTTAAGAGTTACAAGTCTTCAGTTCTCTTGCCAAGCTGAAACAGTAAACACCCTTCCGGGCTCTGTTCTTCTGCTCTCCCAGGTATCACAGTCTCTTTCTCAACAGCAAGCTGTGGCAACAGCTTCTCTTCCTACTGTTCCGTAAATCAGGATGGCAGCAGCCTCATGGCCCAGCCATGTGGTGAGAACACAACGGTGGCCACAGCAGCAAACCAGCAGGGATCATCCCCCTCCTTCAGGGCCTTGAGTTTCAAGAGCCTTTCCTCTTTAAGGTTAGCTAAC
>VZRI01006067.1:73225-87051 GCA_013397515.1 Upupa epops
GAGCCCAGTGTCTCCCCCCTGAGCCCAGTATCTCCCCCCGAGCCCAATGTCTCCCCCCTGAGCCCAAGGTCTCCCTCCACCCAAACGACCTCCACCTTTGGAAACTATTTTGGGCACTATGTTGTTTTCTTCTCTTTCTCTCCCTCTTTGCACACCCTGGACTTTGAAACCTCCCGGCGAGGGTCTCCTCTGCTCTGCAGGGTTGCATCATCCGTAGGGTTAGCATGAATAGAAGGCAGTGCAAACAGCACTTCACACAGCACTGCCCGCAGCTGGGAGAACCCGCGGCCAGCAGAGGTTACAGACCCCAGTCAGGTCTCATCGAGCCCCGCATCACCGGAGGGGCAGGAACCACCACTGTGATCGTTCATGTTGAAACAGAGGTCACGGCGTCATCTGCTCCAGAGGCAGAGCTGAGCGCCAGGGGGGCCTCTCAGGAGGAGGTGGTCTCTGTGCCTAGCGCTGAGCGCTGGGCCAGAGCAGCCCAGCAAGGCTCTGGCTCGAAGATGGAGATGACACACGGGGTTGTTTAACTCGTGGTGGCTCAGCACGGGCACAGTGGATGAGTGGAGAGAGGAAGGAAGGACCCTCGGTTGAAGGATGGAACTGAGGGGCCCGGAACTGGACACAGTGCTCCAGATAATTACTTCAGACTAAGAAGATGCTGAGCATGAAGACAGCGTGGACCTCAGCCGAACTCCATGCGCTCCTGTGCGCACATCCTCCCTCCTTGCTCCGCTTCCATGCCAGTGGTCTTTCACGGATCCAAGGGCAAACACGGACACAACAGCCCCCGGGTTCTGGTGTCTCCTGAAAACCCCAGAGCCTCTGCCTGCCAGCCTGTGCTCGTGGTGCCTGACCACTGCAGGGTCTGTGCAGCCTCGTGGCAGGAGTTTCATCTGTCACGGCTACAGGGCATCTCCTCTCCTTTGGCTCTGAGCAGCTGAGAGCAGCCCTGTGCCAGCGTCTCATTGCAGCTGGCAAGCGCAGGAGAGACAAAAGGAAGAGCAGCAGCTCTGGAAAGGGAAATGAGAGGGGCAAAGAGATGAAAACACCCGTTAGGAGAGGAACAATAAATCCCTGGTGAGGAACAGAACTGGGAGCATCGAGAGGAACAGATTGCAGCCCAGTAACGAGGCAGCCAGCACTCTCTTTGTGATCTGCAAATTGATTTGGACTTGGTGACATGAAGAAAGGACCCCATGCTATCCAGAAATCTGCTCAACATATGAGCTGCCTCCCTCTGCTTTTAGTGGCAATAGCTGGGGGAGCAGGTAGGTCCGCGAGAGAGCCCAGCAGCACAGGCTGAGGTCATCCTGCCTTCCTGCCTGAGCTCTTGCAGCACCCTGGCGAGGATGCAGGCAGGATACAGCAAGGCTCTATCTCCTAGAGCCTGCTAGGCTGCAGTGGTGAGTCGTGCAGGTCTGGCAGAACAGGCAGGATGCTCTGCTTGGGTCACAAAGCCAAGTTGCCAGCCAGGCTCAGAGCCACGGCAGTGCCCAAGACACAAGGGGCTGCCCGGGATCGTTGAAGAAGAGCTGGTGCTAGCGCATCGTGCTGGTGGCATCCGCTTTGCTGCGAGGGTCCACGAAGCAGTAAAAGGCTGTAGGTCCTCTGTGAGGCAGGAAGACTCCAGCTGCCTGCTTTCGGTCTCTAAGGGCTGCAGACAGAGACGCAGAGCCTTTCAGTATATGACAATCCCTGGAGCAGGGACATCATGAATAGCATTCTGGTTGTGCCAAGGCATTCTTGCAAAGCTCTTACCTCCCTCTGCTTCCCTGGAAGACAGCAAGCCACAGAGCTTTCCAGCTAGCTCACAGCCCTCGCTTCCCTGTATTTCATTAGGCAAATAATACCTCAGGGTCAATAGCATCTGCCTCTTTCCTAGAAATGAAACCACCACAGCCAACTATCAGGTTGCCAAGTTGGGGACCTGGGGATACAGGCAGAGGCCCCTGCTCTGCAGTCGGCTGCTTTTGGTGTCTTTGGCACAGCTCTACCTCTACGACACCACCCAACAGCACGCCTCTCCTTCGCTGTGGTTTGGGGAGCCCAAGGCAGGGCAGGAGCTCCCACCCACACGGCTGGTTTCCTCCTCGAAGCACTGGCAGGAACCCTCAGGAACAGACGGGCAGAGGGGGCCCATCTGTTTTCTTTCCTATGGGGTGAAGAGCCCACTGCTCTGGAAGTTATCAGGCTGGTACTTGGGTTGAGTATTGAAGTCTCAAGAGAAATTCAGCGGGAGCAGTGGCTCAGTGGGAAGAGCCAACGAACCCAGGGACTCGTGCAGAGTTCGGCTCTGTGAAGATGAAAGTCATCCCTGGTACTTGCTTGGAGATGTCCACTCTCCTACCGTCTGCAGGGAAGAAGAGCTCAGGGATGCAAAGAGTCCTTTGTGATGTTAAGCTCCGAGAGAGCGGAAAGGTTTGGCTGCCTGGGGTGAACTCACCTGCACATCTGCACCCCAGAAACTGGGGGACTGCCCGGGCTGATCGACCTCTCTGTGCTGGAACGTGCAGTCAGTAGCAACCCCAGAGCTGGGGCCTCCATGCAGCCCGTGAGAGAAGCCCATGTGAGGAGGAATTCATTAGGTGATGGATCAGCCCTCTGAGGCTCATTCTGCCCATGGGTAGACTCTACCTGCCCCCAAACCTAGGTCACGAGCAGAGATGTCACCAGAACTTACTCCTACTCAGCATCAACACAGGGACCACATCACCACCAGCAGGGCAGGAGCCACCTGCAGGCAGACAGCAAAAGACAAGGTACTGCAGCTCGTGTTTGAGCAGATACTCTGAGCTGGCAGCACCGTGCACTGCTCTTTGCACGCACATCCATCCCCTCGGAAGGTTCTGCCCGCTGCTGGAAAGCCAGAGGTCCTGGAAAGCAGTTAGCAAACAGCTGTTCCCATTTTTGTCCTTTTTTAGCTGAGTTGTTCAGATGAAACGAGCAGCATGATTTTTCTGACTACACATTCACAAGGATCTCTCTGCCATCACCTCCAGCTGCCCTAACCCTGTCTGCAGGATTTGAAGCGGTAGCACCTACGCTCAACCTGCTGCCTCGATGACTCCGGCCTGAAGATCAAACCCCAACACTTTCCACCAGTGGGTAAAACCCCCCCCACTGCTCCAAACCCAGTGCTTTCCATCAGCCAACTGGTACGGGACTCCCTCAGCAGTGACTTCAGAGGAAGACACCTCATAGGAGACTGAGGTACCGGAGCACTGGACCAGGCTGCCCAGGGGGGTTGTGGAGTCTCCTTCTCTGGAGACATCCCAGCCCGCCTGGCTGTGCTCCTGTGTGACTTGGTCTGGGTGATCCTGCTGTGGCAGGGGGATTGGACTGGATGATCTTTCCAGGTCCCTTCCCATCCCTAAGGATTCTATGATTCCATGATTCCAGCTTTCTCTCTAGCTATTCATTTCAGGTCTTCCAAAAGGCAGCTCCAAGGGACAAGTGCAGCACCAACTCTCTCCAGTTATTTTCTCTTGAGTAAATATCACAGCGGAGCTGAAGTCTCTCCTAATTCAAGACTGCAAAGTGGCACCACTGATGGTGACAACTGCTCAGCCCTGCTGAACAACCTGTGGATGTCTGGAGTCACTGACAGATCATCTGCGTGACTTCCCTTTGGATCCTCCTTGTTCTGCTCAACTCCTTTTCACTGGCCAGGGAGGGGGTCGCTCCCCTCTACTCAACCCTGGGGAGGCCACATCTTGAGTGCTGTGTCCAGTGTGGGGCCCCTCACTACAGGAGGGACATTGCAGAGCTGGAGAGGGGGCAGAGGTGGCCACCAGGATGGTAAAGGGTTTGGAACAGGTGTTGTGTGAGGAGCGGCTGAGGGAGCTGGGGCTGTTTAGCCTGGAGGAGAGGAGATTGAGGGGAGACCTTCTTGCTTTCTACAGCTACTTGAAAGGAGGGTGTAGAGAGGCAGGGGTCAGTCTGTTTTCCCTAGGGGCCAGGGATAGGATGAGAAATGGCCTGAAGCTGCCCCCGGGGAGGGTCAGGGTGGACGTCAGGAGGGACTTCTTTGCTGTCAGGCACTGGAACAGCTGCCCAGGGAGGGGGCTGAGTCCCCATCCCTGCCAGTTGTCCCACCTGCCCTCTGCTTTGGGTTGCTCTGCCTTTTCCAGATGTCGTTGTGCAGTCCTGTGTCGCTGGCAGCAGGACCAGCTGTGAGGGGATGATGCCTGCCCGACCCAGCTTTGGCTTCAAGCTCCTCCGTGGGGCGAGCTCGGAGGCAGCAGGCGACCGCTGCAGGCTGGGTCGTGAGCGCCTCCTGGTGGCCATCGACGTCATCTCAACCTCCTCAGAAGCTCGAGAACCACAGCATCTTTAGGGATCGGAAGGGACCTCGAAAGATCAAACCAGCTCTTCTTTTATCTTCAAGAATCACACTCCAAAGCAGCAAACAGAGAAGAATCGATACCTTTCGAGGCTGCATCTGCAGTACTGTGTCCAGTTCTGAGCCCCTCAGTTCAAGAAGGACACAGAGCTGCTGGAGGGTGTCAGTTGCTCTAATTTTCCCCTTTACAAACCTCACTCCCTGGGTAACCTGTGGGATGTAGAACATGAACTCTTCTTTCTGCA
Source organism: Upupa epops (assembly GCA_013397515.1). NCBI lineage: Eukaryota > Metazoa > Chordata > Aves > Bucerotiformes > Upupidae > Upupa > Upupa epops. The sequence continues at coordinate 77,819 of VZRI01006067.1, forward strand.
CAAACTCAACTACTTCACGTAGAAACAAATGGATCAACAGAACCAGTGTCTGAAATCACAGGCTGAGGGGCTGCTACACAACGTTGTCACCTCTCCCCAAAGCTTCTCGCTGATCCCTCTTCTCTGAGCTGCTGCAAAAGCCTGGGGAGAAAGAAATCACTCAGATGCCATGTCCTGTTTAGTGCTTGGTCTCCCCCTTAAGACTAGGGCAGTTCAGCATCACTTGTGATGCTTAGGTTTACGGCAGGCACAGCTGCCCAGCATCTCTGGACCATGATAGGCTGGTTTTGCAGCAGCCCAGCTCACAGAGCTGTCTTTTCTCTCCTCCCAGAATACAGACAGACTTAGAAGGTGCAGGTTTCCTTTCAACACTACCTGAGCCACTCAGTTCTGATCACTTTTAGGACAGGGGGCACGTTAAACACACTCTTGGAACGCTCTCCTTCTGTAGGGCTATCTGGTATAGATAGGGCAGGAACACCTACAAGCCTCTTGAGAGGCAGCACCTTGGCCACAGGGAAAGTGCTCTGTCCTGCAACCATCACAGGATGGAACCCAAAGCAATTTCAAGCACGGGAAACCCCTACAGAGCTGTAGAGATCTACTGAAGGATCCTTCACAGAGCAAAACCCCTGCAACTCGATCAACTTCAGAATGAAAGATGATTTAGTGTCTCTTTCCGATTGACAGTGGCCTGGAAAAGCTGTCCAGTTAAATCACAGTCCCACCACCTCCCCAACCCTATCTCAGGAGGCCACAGTAGCAGTCTGTCAAGCTCTCTTGGCTTTTCATTTTACTGGAACCATCGTTATGACTTACCACCGCGGCGTGGGATGGGAGAGCAAGTCTCCTGCAGACAAGAATCACGTCCTCCAAGTACGAGTGGGAACTTCACTCGCACTCAAGGCAGCAGCCAGAGTGTTTCTTGTGAGGAACGGACTGCGGGGGGGGCAAAGCATCACAAACAAGCAGACTCTTTGTATAGTGCTGTTTTAGTATAAGTTCCAGAGCAGAGTATTTTGTCCAAGAGCAAAGCAGATACAGCAGGAGCGGTACAGACAAACGGATCCATGAAGCCAAACACAAGTCTTCAAAGATTTTCCAGTACTTCCTCTAACGACTGAATCTAAGTGGCTTCAGAGAAATCAGACCTTAGTCTAGACAAAGCAAACTGTCTGGTGAGCTGGCTGCTAGGTGGAATACTATGAGCTCTGGTGTTGTTCAGTGTCTTGCTAGCTATTTCTTCCACAGACAAAGACCTCGGTCGCTGAGCACCGCAGGAACAAAGGCATTTCAAATTCCTGCTTGTATTGGAATGAGCAGCAATGCCATCCTGGTTTTACAGTTCCAGTCCTCATTAACTTTGGCCTTAAGACAGCTGACATAACTTAACCAGCCGTACAAGTGTCATTTCAAGGGCTCCCGGGAGAAATCTTCACCACGAAGGAAAAAAACCCTTCTAGAGAAGCCAAGTGACAGTAGGATTGATCTCACCTTATTCCTTCTACTACTCAGATTTACTTCATCAATCCAAAGTTACAGCTAAATAAAAGGAATGAGTAAAGGTTGGGTTGGATGTGTTAACTAATGAACTGCCACCACGTCCCCCTCACAGGTTAAACCATGGCCAAACCTCTAGAGGAAAGAGTTGAGCTTCACTACATGCACAGGCACTTTACAAGAGGGTACTCTACAGCTGCTACACGTTAAAGCCAAACCTAAGCAGCTTCAGTCTCCAGGTACCAGGGAGGGTATGTTGAGATTTCTCCCCTGACTTGAGAAACTCAGTTTGTTTGCTGTATTGGGCAGCCTTGAAGTCTTTCAAATCCTTCTGTCCATCAGGAAAGAGCAATCCAGCTAACGAGAAGAAAAGCAAGAGCTCCTGCAATGGAAATACAGCTCCAGGTGTTGAAGCCATCCAGCAGCTCTTTTGAGTACTTCACCTGTTTTCCAGTGCTCTACCCGACCCATTAACCGCAAAACAGCAGCCTCAGAGAAAAGCTCTGGAAGGCAGCTGACCAGAACAAACTGAGGAGGAGTGCAAGTGCTTGTTTAGGTTTGTACAGGGCTCTCAAACTTGTATTTGTGGCCCAACGAGGAGCTCTCTTAATGTCTATCCCTTTATTTTAAGCCCAAAGCAGTCTTGGCAGCCAGTTCAGCGTGACAAATCCAGAGGAGACTGTCTGGCCCAAATGCTTGGGTTGTAGTGTTGTTCTTCAATCACAGTGGTCAAGGCTCTATCAAAACACACGGGTGCTCTGAGAGACAAAGAGCTCTTGCAGATCTTTGGCAAATCTTTGGCTAATCAAGTTTGAAATCAATTTTAACACTGATTAACTGAACAGATGTAAAAGCATGTCAAAATATGAAGTTATTTGTGGACGTATAAATACTGCATCTTCTTCATCCCTGATGCTGGAATCGTTATTTTTCCACATGATTTCCTACTCCATTCAAATGAAATTTGCTTTTGAACCAGCACAGAAGCTTCTGCTCCCCAAATCTATCACTAGATGACCTGGAGCCAGGCTCTTCTCAAGGCCATCTGGTGACAGGACAAGGGGCACTAGGTGCAAACTGGAACAGAGGAGGTTCCCTATCAATATCAGCAGGAACTTCTTCCCAGGGAGGGTCCCGGAGCACTGGAACTGGCTGCCCAGGGGAGTTGTGGAGTCTCCTTCTCGGCAGACGTTCCAGACCTCCTGGCTGTGTTCCTGTGCAACTTGGTCTGGGTGATGCTGCTGTGGCAGGGGGATTGGACTGGATGATCTTTCGAGGTCCCTTCCCATCCCTAATGATTCTAGGATTCTATGAAATCTCCTTCACTATCATGTTTTGAACTTCAGGCTGCAGAACTTACTCATTTCAGGAGGTTTTTAAAACTACTGAAGTCTTAGGCAGTGCATGGTTTGAGAAGGCCAGCGTTTTAGTTGTCTGAAAAGCATCTGGCACAATGAGGTCTTGATCCACAGACAGATCTCCTAGTCACTATAGTCAACAACAAACGCTCTGTGAACTAAAAGCCAGGTTAACAGTAAACTTGAGAGCCACAGAGGACGCTCAAATAAAACACCTTTGGTTGCCTGGTTCTTCCAAGGCTACTGCTGCAACATTTAAGGCTCTTGCAAATCGACTTCTGCTGCAGTCACCCGTCCACCAGAGCACTACAGCAGGTCAGCAGCACAGAGAAATAAAGAAGCATTGCACAGAGCTGCAAGTGTGATGCAGTACTGGTTCCGTTACACTCATGTAGAGTATCCACATGCAAAGACTGTGCTGCCATACAGAGTCAAAGCAGAGACCACTGAAGATAGCACATGGTGGGAGCAGTCAGCAGAGAAGTCATCCAGGATAAAAGCAATGTGACTAGGTACAGGGAAGCGTGAAGGAGAAATCTCTTCTTCCAGTAACTGGCTTAAATAGAGAAATCAAGAGATGAGCCAGCCACTGGCAGCATGACACAAACCTGAGCAGAACAAAGAGCAAGAACAGGAAAAGACCGCTTGATACCCTTCTCACAATTCCAGATCAGCTACCATGAGACCTCAAACTCTTCCAGCTCCCTTTCCTATGAGGATGCAAAAAGGACACACACATCTTTCACGAAAAGCATTTAGTTGCCAGGTCATATCAACTTGCACCGAAATGAGACTGGCACTCGGGAAAAGCCCTTCTCACATCCCTCCTGAACATTTCTTGTTTCAAACGTGACAGGGGAAAAGCCCACAGGATGAGAACGTTCCTTCTCACATCCCTCCTGAACATTTCTTGTTTCAAACGTGACAGGGGAAAAGCCCACAGGATGAGAACGTTCCTTCTCACATCCCTCCTGAACATTTCTTGTTTCAAACGTGACAGGGGAAGGGCACAGAGATCAGACCTGGAGACGCGGTTTCCCCCCTCGCGATATTCTGTACGCTCTCTGTATTTACACATCAGCTGTCCGAAGAAATCAAACGCTCTCGAGTGCTAAAATCAAAACATAAGCAATACAATTTTTTTAATGTCAGTCTTTTGAAAGTACAGAAAGTGGAAACTATGAATATCAAATACAAATCGAAACAAAGCCACTCAGCCTCCCCTAGAATAATCGACGGGAACTACTTATAGAAACTTACAAATTTAAAGTAAAATCGAAGCAAAATAAATACTGTACATACACTTTCCCTGCCTGCAGGCAAAAGAGGATGGGAAATACTGGTAGGAATTGAAAAAAAAAAATGCTCTTAAAGCTGCAGCATCCCATTTCCCAGCCAAATACTTAACACAGTAGTGCGTTTCTGTAACGAGGAAGACACATATACACCGACCCCTACCGAGCAGACAAGCTAACATTTCCAGAGACATCAGGAGGAAAGATAGAAATCAGGCTATGAGAGTAGAAAAAGCTGAGGAAAAGACAAACGGGCCAGCAAAACATTCCTACAAAACTAGTCAATAGAGCCAAGAACCAGGCCCCCTTTTTTCTTTCTTTTTGCTTTTTTCCCCCCAAATTCCAGGTTTTTGTTCTGGTTTTTTTCTTTTTTTTCTTAAAAAAAAAAAGGTTCAGCAAAGCATTGGCAGCAATAGAATTTTCCCAGCAGAAGTGACAATACATATCAATATAATCTCTTAAAGTGATCCCTTTTATTCCCTTCCCGTGGCATGAAACTCTTATGGCTTAATTTATATTAAAAGTAGAAAACGTCTTCTGTTCAGGGTTTCCCAGCAGGAATGCAGCCTGTGGAGAGCGTGCACGTCCTCAGCAGTGCTACTTACACTTCCCCATCCACTGCACGACTTAACGCTCCAAAGAGGGTTAACTAGGTGGGAGGGGGGGGTTGTTGTGGGGTTTTGGTTGGTTTCTTTTTGTGGTTTTGTGGGGTTTTCTTTTGAAAAATGGATGTTGCAGCTTTTAATCTTTGAACCACAAACAGTAAGGCCCTCGGTTCTGTTTATATTTCTTCTCTGAAAAGAGTAGGCTCTGGGGTCACTCAACCCCGGAGCTACAAACAGCGTTGAATGGTCTGGAAGTCTTAAGGGAATGGAACTCTGGAAAGACACTGGGCATCGTGGTGGGGCTGTGAAGGGACAGGTGGGCATGTGGACCCTAAGGTGGGCACTAGTTATAGGCTTGCAGTACCAGGTCGTCGTAGCTTCGCTTCTACTGTTATCTCTACAACTACTGGAAAGGGGATAGAGTCAAGGTTCACATCAGCTCGATTCTGAAACCCTGCAAAAACATCCAGCATTTACAGCTTCACGATGCTGTGAAAGGAAGCAGCTGATGCAGTCGAGCAAAGCTCAGGGAAAGCTGAAGCTTCTACAAAAATGATCAGGACACTGTGCTTTCTTACGTCTCTACTCACGGTAACACAAGCACTTCAACCACCAAAACCCCTCTAAGTTCCCCAGGTGATCAGAAAGCAACGGTTTTAAAGATCAGCTTCTAATCCTTGCTAAGTTGTCTTGAAGAATGAATTCATGTAGAGTATTATAGGTTGCATAGGTAATCTACCCCAGAGGTCAACGAAGGCTACCTTGTAGCCAGAGTTTATTAGCAAGTATAGTAAGAGAAGAAAAGGGAAAGTTGCTGGAAGAGTCTCTGATGGATTTCCTAGGTGGTCTTTCCATTTTCATGTTTGTTTCTTAATTGTAGAAACATGAAAATCTCTTAATGTTCTGTCTCCAAAAAAAACAGAGTGAGTTTTATGCCAAATTCAAGTTCCCTAACTTTTCCAAAAAGATTATCCTTGAAAACACATTACCACAGCAAGCTTCGTTCTCTTTGTTCCCTACTCTCTCTCATTTCTACCCCAAGTGAGACAGCAAGGAAAAGAAAACCCAGGGATTACTCTCCCCACCGCGACAGGTTCAGTTCATCTACAGAAAGGTTGGTGCAGGAGTGTTTTCACCTAGAACACTATAAAAATAGCCCTACGTACAGGTACACAAAACAAGTGAGGTCACCACATCCTCTTCATGAGCTACCAGGAAACGTTTTTCCCTCCTTTGGTATTTTTTTTCCAGTTCTTTACTTGAGTTTGTTTGTGGATTAATGCTGCTCATCGCGGCGAGCTCTGTGGAATTCATGGTTCTGAGCTGAAACGTCACCATCAACTTCTGCTGGAAGCATGGATATCTGAAGAAAATGGGAAAGAACCTCTGCCTGTTGACTTCCTGTGAAGACACTATTACATAAAGTCACGACAGTGGAGAGCCACTTTGGAAAAAGAAAAGGGAGAAAGACTAAAGAAGGAATAAACCCAAGGAGAATAATATATACGGGTCCAGCCACAGTAACACACAGGTAAATGATGCAGACGGCCAGCCAGTCACAGGTACAACAATGCAGGCTCCACATGTTGAACTTCCTTACTCCAGATTCTATCCTGGCATCCTTCCATTGCACACAGGTACCTACTGCAGCCAAGTGTTCTCAAAGATCTGCCTTCAAGGAGAGCTCATTCCTCATTCCCTTCTGAATCTGACTGCTGCCTTAAACTGGACTGTTCTATGCTTACAAATCACCCAGCCAGCAAAAAGGGACCAGTTTGGTTCAATATGCTACGGGGAGAAGAGTTTCCAAAGGCTGGCAGGTATTAATTCATTTGCTCAGGCTTAAGCACAGAGAATATTGTGCTCAACCTTAACCCAACGAGGAGCAGTGGAAAAAAAGCGTGAGGGTTCTAAGTTTATACCACTTAACCTAATATTGCCACACCACAGTTTAATTCTTCGACTGCCTTTGCTGAGGACATGCAGTTAAAATACTCTCTTCTAACTATTTGCATCTGGAAAGCACAGCACCTGACAGCAGCAAACATCTACAGCCACTTTCAGTCCCTGTAGAATGACCTCTTTGCTTTAGAAAAACCTTTTGTTGCCTCCTTTCTCAATAGTCTGAACTAAGTGGATAGCCTGCACCTAAGCTTAAAGATTGGAAATGCACTGATGTTTGCTAAACGAGGTTTGACAAAGGTGACGGAACTTCACCCGTATGCACGGATGCTGAACTCGAAAGCCAAGTCAGTGGCATGTGAAAGCAGAGTGCAAAAACACTCTTACACTGGAATTTTCAAGCTCCAGGGGAAGCAAAGCCGTGAAAGCTACCTGACTTAGGTTCTGATGTTTCTCAGTCTACAAACAGGATGCTCTTATTCTGTCTAGTTTTGACCCTACATCAATCCCAACTGCCTGATGCGGGAGCTCCCTACATAGATTTCCAAAGGTGCTAAGAATCCAGCCTGGATAAAAAGAACTCCACAACAGGAGGACTCAATTCCAGTATAGAATATGGAGGAAGGAACAACTGGCGTGGAAAGTTAAACCAATTGAATGACTTGGATAGCTATGCCTGGCTGTTGTCACTCTGAGCAAACAGACAAGAACCCCGACCAACCAACGACATCGCTGTCACTAGCACATTCATGTTTACATTTTGGCTGGACCCCACAAAATGCCCTTTTTCCAGAATCAAGTAAAAGTATTCCCCTCTCTGCCTTCAACCCATCCCCCAAAAGTTAAATATTTCATTTTATATTACAGAAAAATACAGAATTTAACCCAAACGTTATTTACAATACTTCAGAATCAGCATTTGCTCTCAGCTCTGGACGAAGCCTCACGCAAATGATCATCCTGACACCAGTAAGCTACTTAATGCTTATTTATGCACCAGTTAAGACTTTTAGTCGGCTGTCTCACCCAGCTTTGAAAGCAACACCCATCCTCCTGCTTTCCTGACTCTTCAGTAAAGCGTACAGTAACGATACCTTGGTGTCTCTTCCGTGCTACATAGGGTAAGAAGCCACATCGTAAGACGATGTCTAGAAGCTACTCGGGAATAAAGGATCTGAAGAAACACTTCTCTTAACTGACGCACCCGTTCCTCCAAAAAAGATAGATTATGTTCCCCTCCTCTGTACCAACTCTTAAATAACCTCTACAATTACAATTTCAGGGAGCTGTTGGTTAATTTACAGAAGAAAACCATCACGGATCATCAAGAGGAAAAGTACGCAACTCCAGTTTGGAGGAAAGGGGTGCAGTTTAGAACAAGCTAGATACTGGACTGACATCAGAGGATTCTTTTGTCTTTAGGAGTTTAATAAATAAATCTGTATTAAAGAGGACAGGTCAAAAAATAATCAAGCTGGCAGAGAATATGCAACTGGCAAGTCAACAGAAGCCCAGCCAATAGCTTACACAAAAAGCAGGAGGAAAAAAAAAGATCCCAAAGAGTCTATATGCCTTAATTTAAAAAATAATTAATAATGCATCTCACACCTAGTTAAGACTATAACCTGAATATCAAATTTAGGAGTCCAGACTAATCACAATTAATGTGGCTCTCCACTGCACCAAACATACATTATCAAAACAATTAAAAACTTTCACATTCTTAAATCTAAAGTAGTAACTCCCACAAAAGAAAAAGTCTTCCAAATAAATAGGGTTTCTTTTTGTTTTTTTTTTCTTTTTAAATGAATTTTAAAGTTGTCAAAAATCTATCAGAAATAAATTATTGATAAGCCACCTTCATCACCTTCCCCTCGCTTAATTAGGTCAGAAACTACCAGCAACAATAGATATCGAAGCCCTGATGAGAGACTGTGTGTCACAGTCCGTGTCTCTCTGAAGATTCCCCGTTCCTGTGTGGTTATTGCTGAGCAGGTGTGGCACAGTGAAAATGCAGCATTGGGTTGCTTGATTTTTTTTTTAATCTTGGGTTTTTTTTAGGTTTTTTTTTCTTTTTTCTTTTCCTTTCTCTTTTTTTTGTTTTTCTTTGTTTGTTCCTCAGGCAGTGTTTTATATGGTACATGCAGGTCTGCTTCAAGCAGAGGAATAACAGCAGCTCCAGGCTCTGTTGACCTCAATACTGGTCTATGTAGGAAAGACAGCAGTAGTAGAAGTAGCAGCTATATTAAACAAAGAAGCGTGCATGGCCATTCCGGTTTAGCTTCAGGATCTTCCCAAGGCGCTGTTTAGCAGTTGCCATTCCTTTCTTTGGACGTTTACCTGCAAAAATGAGATTGAGTAATTCAATCTGAAATGTTCTGGTAGAATAAAGATGAAGCCCAGCTTTCAAGCTGAAGCAGGCAAAAAATTTGGACCTTGGTGTAAAACAAGCAAAAAGGCACAAAAAATCCCCCCAACCCCCCAACATTTTCCATTATTTGTCTGTTTAGAAGGTAACAAACAGGGAAACACAGCTGTCAATAAACAGGAGTTCTTTCCCCCTGCCACAGCAG
>VZRI01006067.1:98122-115643 GCA_013397515.1 Upupa epops
CAAGGGCAGACTGGCTGGGGTCTTGAGCACCCTGGTCTGGTGGGAGGTGTCCCTGCTCATGGCAGGGGGGCTGGAACTAGGTGATCTTGAAGGTCCCTTCCAGTCTGAACCGCTCTATGAACCTATGCATTTTGGAGCACTCAATGTCTAAGCATCTTTCAATGTTTTGGAGGTTTAAAAGATTGCAGAAATGAAGGAACCACTACCCTGCTGAGGACCAGTTTGACATTCTCTTCCAAACAGTTTAAAACAATTCACAAAGCACTTTGCCTGTGTCCTGAAAAGAGATTCTCCAAGATAACGAACACGAAGCCTCACGAGCAGTGCTCTCATTTGAGGAGCATTCACTTGGCATTTGTTTTTCAGAATCTGTCTGAAATTCCCAGCACGAGCAGATCATACAAGACCATACAAAGCTCCTCCTGTGTTCAGCTGCGTACGACTACAATCCTATCACGCACATGGCCTGCTGCAAAGAAAAGATCAGCTCTCTTACAAAGCAGCAGCCAGAAATGATGAACACAAGGCACTAAACATGATAGCTGGTGGACAGCCGACAACGTAGTCAGTAGATGATTGATGATGAGCAGTTTCTTCGCCACTGAAACGTCTGTTGAGCCAGTGGTTTGGGAACACTCCCGGGTGTCGTTAACGAGCACTCAGAATGCATCATATGCAATTAATTTCTTTTCTCTCAAAAAGCAGGAAATGGTCTAGATAAACTATTAACCAAGACTACTTAATGAGCTACTAGACAGTGCGTAAATAACACAGTCATCTAGAGAAGAGGAATTCAAATTGAAAACATACAGGCTATGTCTGATCTCAGCTACCAACAGACCAATAGCCTGCCCTGCTGCTTATTCATGCCATGGATGCAGACACAGCCTGGACTCACACATGGTTTAGAAGCTTAGGCACAACCTCTTGTAAGTATTGCTTACTGGCTAGCTGTCATCCAGAGTGGCACACACTGCAGAACCAACTCCCGAGAGTTACAGAAGGTCAGCAAAGCTTCATCTGTAATCAGCAGAGCTACACGGGCAGGATTTCACCTACAATAACCACCTCTGTATCTGCACCTCCTGCTCACTTCCACAGTGCCCATTCTATTGGATGCAGCACTGCAAATACTCTACCTCTTCACAGAATAGTACACTGGAAGGGACCTAGAGGATCACCTGGTTCAGCAAAGCAGTCTAGACAAGATAGGTCATCCCCATCCAGACATGTTGGGGAATCCACTGCTATACATCTATCCACTAATATCCACTGCTATACATCTATCTACTATCTATCCACTGCTGCATAACCACTTCTCTTACAAGGAGAACTTGTTGGCAGAGAGACCAAGCAGTTTAAGTCAGTATGGGCAGCAACAAACTAGAATTAATAAGCTCAGTCAGAACCAAACTGCCTGTCAGTGAACAGCACTTCCCACAAGCACAGGTTCCAAGAGAGCTTATTAGCTCAGGCACATGAAAAAATACGTGGAGTTAGGCCAGGTCCAGTGCTGTGCCAAAACAAAGAAGCTTTCCTGGAGAGCAGAGCACCAGCAAAGCCAGCACAGACAACATATTAATGACCTTACGAGAGTCAGCCAATGTTCAGCAGAGAGAGTATACAGCTGAAGTTAATATCCACATCCAATTCTAAACCAATTCTTCAGTGATGCCTGAAATGTGCTCTCCAAAGCACTGACACTAGTGGAGAACACTAAATAGCAGAGCATTCCATCCCTCTGTTGCCTCAGACAAAGATGAATCGATTGTACAAACAGATGTATTAGTTAATTCTTTAGCATTCTTCTATCATCCTGAGACAAAGACAGATTCTACTTCTATCAGCTACAATACAAAAGCTTATGAACTGGTCTAAAACAACTTCATCAGCTTCACAGATTATGTGTCAGGACCGTTCTTCCCCAGATCAGCAGCACATCCTCTCCATAGAGTCTTTCAGTACTCGTTAACAGATAATAACAATCTTAAACATTGAAAATCTCCACTTCTAAATCGAAACAGAGCTCATCAAAACAGTAAACAAAATCACTCATACTTACTTCTTTTTTCATCCATAGCTTTAGAGCAGTAAGTAAAGCCTTCACTCCTTGCACTAAGTAGCTTGGAGGCTGGAAACCATCTTCCCTCAGTTCTAGAAAGGATACAGGTACCAGTTTAGAAACAGACTAGCAGTGAAAACGATAGCATGATACCTACATCTGACAATCAGGTTGCTATTATGCAAGAGCACAACAAAGGGGGAAATGATGCAAGTAAACAATGCCTGGGCATGCTGTATTTGTGTGCATACTGGAAGACAAAAGCCTAACAACCCAACCCTCCAGTGGTTCCACCATGCATGAATTAGCAATAGCTTGCAACATCCTAAAGGTCAGTTAAAAAGAAAACCAGATCTAAAACACAGAGCAAGAAATGTGAGGAATTCGTTTGAAGAAAGCACTTTTCTTTCATTCAGAAATGTTTTAGTTGAAGGGGACCAGAAGGATGTAGGATGAATCTCTAAATTAGAATTCCTGTTGCTTATTCCCATACAGAGAGCAAATGGTTCACACAAGCATTCTCTCACTCCCCAAACATTTTCTGTCACCCTTCCAGTTATCACAGTTCTCCCTCACAGGGTTTACGTCATTTTTCCTCCCAATATCCAAGGAGGTGGGAAGGAGAAAGCACTCTGCTCCAGCTCGATTTAAGAAAGCTGGTGCTCCCGAGCGACTGTGATTTCTTCTCAATTTTCTCTTTTTTTATGGGAGGGGAGAAAAAGGAAAGCACAAATCCTCTGTAACAGTCAAAAGGAGATTGCAACCTCTCCCCATGTTCCTGACAAGTATTTCCACCTCTCGATAGGATACAGAATGGTAGAATCCTTAGGGATCAGAAGGGACCTCAAAAGATCCTATAGTCCAATCCCTCTGCCACAGCAGGATCACCCAGACCAAGTCACACAGGAACACAGCCAGGTGGGTCTGGAACTTCTCCAGAGGAGGAGACTCCCCAAACCCCACTACAACTCTTTGGCTCTTTTTATGCCCTTAAAAGAATACACTAATAAACCACTACTCTTAGGGATAACATGTTAATTTTGGCAGAGAGTGGGAAGTGCTGTTGCTAAACAGCTGTTCTTCCCTCCAAGTCACCTCCTAGTTGTTAGAAGGTCCAGTGAGTAGCAAGCCTGTGAGTTGCAGCAGCACTCTAGCTGACTCAGTTTATAACATTTTGAGACTACAATGCAGCACCCCAGCAAAAGGTCCTTGCTAGCCATGGAAACTTAAGAGTTTTGTTTGTTATGATGGGTTTGTAGATCATAGCATTGCTCTGCAACACACCTTTCCCCCCCACACGAGTCACAAGAGGCTTCAAGAGTCTGTGTACTCAAGGAATGATGAAATAAGGAGAGAAGAGTGGGGAGGACACGACATGGGACATGATTCAGCTAGATGATACAGAAACATAATCCACTGCTTGTCCCAGAAGGAATACAGCTCCTGTGTCTTCTGACTACTTGGTTAACTTCAAATTTACAGGAGTGAGGGCAACCAATGCAAACTTTGAAGAAAAGACTTCTCTGGAAAGGAAACAGTAAGATCTCTCAGTTGCTTTAAGGGCATCCAGAAGCGTTGAGTGCTCATTTAGGAGACAAGGGTTGTTCAATGCCTTCTCTTGCTGAAAGGAGATCATTTTCAGTAACTGATGCTGCTTTTATACTAGGAAAAAAGTGCATGAGATTCTTCTCTCTTACAAAGTAAGAGCTGAATTCAGCAGACTCTTCTGAAGGTTGTTTTCTCTCCTTTGAAATAATAATAACTGTCACGTTTCTGAGTAAACAGAGCAGAGAACAAGAAGTTTGAGCAAAGGAAGGTAAAGCCAGTCAGGCCCTCTCTTAATCTTGGTTACACATGGGTACAGACACAGGAACTGTAGAAGTTTGTAAAGGACTAGCAATTGTCAAGACCAAGATGCTGTTGAGGTGTCTACTGATAAGCACTGATATAAATTTAACACAGCCCAAAGGAAGGAATGCTTCTTTCCTACAAAAGCCTGTACAAACTTCACTACAGAGCCAAAGACTTGATTGAAAAGGTCCAAGAACACTACAAGTGCAAGCAAACCTCCTCATTAAGCTATGAAGCCACCAATAAGGAGCCCACAGATGTTAATGGGATCATTCAGAGTGTCCTTTACTGAAAGATGGAAAGACAAACTCTCAAAGAGCTGATATGGAAGAAGCCTAAGTGAAAAACTGACACCGCTGAAATGAGTTTCCTATCTTCCTTAACAAGGTCTTTTCAAATAATAGAGAATTAATCCCCTTTGTTCAGCAGGAAAATTGCACTCAGGATCTCAGGCACTAGTGTATTTTCACAGATCAGACACAGACATCAGATTTCAGCACTGCATGAGAAGTACTCCTACTAGTTCAACGCTTCCAGGAGCACACAGCAAAGTTAGTTATACAAATCACCGTGTACACCAGGATGTCCACACGGTGCACACTACCCCACGAACCTGAGGTCATCAAAGCAGTTCTCCCAGAGATGATTTATTACAATGAGGAAGTGCTGGATCTGGGACTGTCACAGCACGACATTCCCTAAAAATCCAGTTCACCATAAAAATAAGGTTACTTTTCAAAGAAGAAACACGGGAATCAGTCTGGCTTTACAGCTTCAGAAGTCTTCTCTGCTCACACAACATCAGTACAGCTTTCTCCGTTATCAGTAAAGAGAAAGGAATAAAAACAGATCTCTATCTCAGTACCTTTCAATGTTTCCAGTAAGTTTTTGGCCACAAACCAGCAGATGGCTTCAAAGAAAGGAAATTTGAAAAGATCTGGGGTTTTCAGCCTCTTCTCCATTTCGTAACACCTGAATAAAGGGAAGCATCACACACCATCAATGTTGTAACTCTCATCTTCATTGTTCAACTATGTAATAATTGAAACTGACACAATGTCCAACAGAAAAGAAAATAACCATGGTCATGATAAATAAAAGAAGTCAAGTACCACATAGTTAAATCCCAACAAGACCACAGACAAGATTGAACTCTGGTCTCATCCAGGCTCTGACCTTATCAAGTTTGACTGCGGCACTTCTAAGAATAAAGTTGGACTTCATAAAACTAGGGTACAAACCCAATGTGTGATCTTTTAACAGATGGAATTTTTATCAGGATTCCACTGTAATAAATAAAAACAAAATGTTTAGAAGACAGCTCCACATCTTGGACAAAAACTAAATACAGCTGCCCTTAGAGCAATGCTGACTCGAGGACGTTCACCGCAACCCGGTGTCGCACACCTGGGCTCGCTCCACTTTGTTTTTTTTTTACTCACACTCTTCTGGTTTGTTTTATTTTTTTCCTTTTATTCACTTAAATTATCGAATACCCTTCATTTTGCTTTGGAAACAAACTTTGCAGAGTGAAATAGAAATAGAAATATGCGCTTGATAAATTCTAACTGAAAATGCCACTATTGTCTGAGAGCCTGTGTCGAGCTGATCCTGGTTAAGAGCATGAAGGGAAATATCAATTACAGAAATATCCTACGTACTGAGGAAAAGGTTTAGGAAAGGCTGAGACTAACCTGAGCTGCATGCCAATGTTGAGGTTGTGCAAAAAGTTTCCTCCAAAAGCCATACAATCCTGAGACGTGAGCACAGCGTGAATCCAGCCTGAAATGACAGAGAGAGTTACTGCATACACAGCAATGACTCTAAGACTCTTCTTAAATAGATATAAAGGTAGAAAGGCAACTGGAAACACGAAGGAGCTAGGAACAAGTAACCCAGATTTTAACAACATGTGAATTCCAGTGTTTCAGAAATCTAGTGGTTTTGTAAACTGTGGGTTTGAAGAGGAGTTAAACTTTAACCGGGGAGTGGCGGATGTGAAGCAGTCTGATTATTTTCAAGGAAGAATTCCCCACAGTTCTCCCTCCAATCAACAAAAAAAAACAAGTCAGGAGAGGAAAAAATACACTGAAAAAAAAAAGATGAAGTCAAAAATCAAACACAAATTATATCCAATATTTACATCTTGATTAAAGTATCAGAGCAGTGTGCACAACATTAAAAATCACTTTGCCTGGCTGGAGTTTCTCAAAAGAGGAAGCTCAGTAGTAGTTCCATTAATTATTCTTTATACAATCATCCTAATTCCAGGCAAATTGTGATCAGTCTAAAACCCAGAGCGCGTGCTCTGGCTATATAGATTTGTCACCACAGTGCAATACTGTCCTTGTGAACTCTACTATTCCACATGGCAAAGCACGGCCCACACGATGCTAACAGCCAGGCTGAGTGCTGCAGGACAGCAAAGAGCAAAGAGCAAAGAACACACGGGGTTATGGAAAGAGTTAACTGGGGAATTTACACTGCTCAGCTTTAACACAAACAAACTACAAGCAGAGTTTCTTCTTTCAAGTGGTTGGGTTTTCTTTCCTGATTTCACACGCATACAGATGATCTTTTGATTGAAGATGAGTTGTCATTTACACATCACATCCTGGTTTGACCGACTGTGGGCAAGGCACACAAACAGAAAACTCCCCAACTTGAGGCAAGACCAGACTAAATCACAAGCAGCTACAGATTGTAAACTACCATTAAGTCCATGCTCTAACACTGTTAAGTGCAACCAGCTCTAAATGTTGTAGCACCACACATGGAAAAGGCCTGAGAAGTAGCTACTACACTGACTAAGCACTGTGCCTGCTACATAGGCTGGAATCAGAATCATTAGGGATCGGATGGGACCTTGAAAGATCATCCAGTCCAGTCCCGCTGCCACAGCAGGATCACCCAGACCAAGTCACAGAATTGTCAGGGATCAGGAGGGACCTCAAAAGATCATCCAGTCCAATGCCCCTGCCACAGCAGGATCACCCAGACCAAGTCGCACAGGAAGGGAGTTATAGAACAGTCTATTAAAGGATGTAGAACATAACAGAACATGCAAGCTAAGGGGTTTCTTTAATTAATCCAGTACAGGGTTGAGTTTTGCTTCTGTCCTTTCAGAACTGCAGCGTGAGGAAGACTGTCTTGTGTTAGCAGTTGCATTTTGCATTTCTTAATGGGTTTCCACTCTTCACTCTTATCATAATCATCAGAGTAGACTAATGCCTCTGACTCTCCAAGGAATGCGTGTGTTTCGATCCTTTAAACACACATCTCCCCAGACACTGGCAAAACCTGATCACTGCTGCACCAAGACCAAGGGCTTTTATGTTATATCAACTAGAGGAATTGGGTTTTGCACATTGCTATGTGCTATTCTTATGATGTGGTTTTGATCGAGACCTGTGAACCAAGGCAAGAAAAGCTGGTGTAGACCAAAGTACCTTGAATAACATCTAAATAACCCTCAAGTCCTCCCAGTATATGGTATCCCTGGAGGTGTTTAAGGCCAGGCTGCTCTAGGGTGGGGTGTCCCTGTCCATGGCAGGGGGGTTGGAACTGGATCCTGTGGTCCTTTCCAGCCCTGACTGATTCTGTGATTCTACAGCTTCTTTCCAGTGAGGGTGATGGGGAGCTTGCAACTTGGTCTGGGTGACCCTGCTGTGGCAGGGGGATTGGACTGGATGATCTTTCGAGGTGCCTTCCGACCCCTAAGGATTCTATGATTTCAGGTTACACTCACTTCCTGGCGTTAAACATGCCAAGTCCTAGTACCAAGAGGAAAGTATTACCTGTTGGAACAAATAAAGTGTGCCCTTGCTTCACAACGCATTTGTAGCATTTGTCAACCTTGTCCCCAAAATACACTTCGCTCTGGGTGACAGATGAACTCCAAGACTCATACAGAGCCAAATTTTCATCAGTGGGCTTGATCAAATAGAATATCTTCTCACCCTGTGAAACAAAAATATCAGATAAATACAGTCATGTCCCTCTAGAGGTATCTTATGGTCTCTGAGTCACTCGTAACGAAGTGACAGCCTGGTCTAAACAGTAAGCACTCCATGTTTCCAGTACGGAGTGTTAAGGTTTGGTAGCCTGTGTTTCATAACTGCAAACAGGCAAAAGCTTAGGCAATAGTGCACTAGGTAGTCAGTGTCTTAGGATGTAAATAAAAGCAGTGGGGAAACTAACTAAAACTCTTAACTGAAGTATGAAAATTTGCAGCTTAGATAAACAATGGATGGATATGAGCAGACCATATGCACAGGAGAAAGTGTAAGATGAGACCCCTTTGCCTCTTCTATGAAATATGCACAGCCAGAGTTTGTGAGAAGAGTGAAAAGTCTAGTATGATGATGGTTTTCAATCAGTTGATGTTTTAATACCTCATCTACCAGTCTAATGAAATGATTGGTTAACCAACTGAAGAGTGCAAGTCACAAAGAGCATGCGTAAGAGCATAAGAATGCAGCACCAACAATAAATAATTCAAAGTCAAGCTCCTCCTCTGGTTTTCTAAGCGCAAAATGTCATCCAGGCGATGACACCATAGTAGAAGGCCACACAGCAAATACATTTTGCTTTATATAAGCATAAAAACAAGAAACCATCGTACCCAGAGAACATGGTACCAAACTGATGTTCCTCCAAAATCAATGTGAAAATCAGTATAGCTGTCCTGGACACCCATCAAGCAATACTTCTGAACAAAAGGCTTAGGGAAGACAGAGTCATCTGGCCAGTAATTTTCCACCCACGACAGTTTTCTGGCAATATCTGGTACTTCCACTAATTCAGACATCCTTTAAGGAAAGACAAAGAACCATAAATATAATCGAGATTAAGCAGACTGTTCTGAAACGACAGCTTTCCATTCTCTTTCCTCCAAAATTATTTATGAAGTCACCCGAATGTTTTATACCTGCATTACATCACAAAATGCTCAGCCTCCTGGCCTTCACACTGCAAACATTAAGAGTCCACCGCACACCGTTCATCTCAGCGCAAAACCACTTCCCACACCGAAGGAATCCAAGTCAATACTCACTTTGTGTCCGAGAATTCCAGGCTGATCACATTCAATACTTTCGGTCGGTCAGGATTCGTGAAGTATTGAATGTAATTGTGGAGCTTCATTTTACTATCTGCTTGTCTCGCTACGTCTATTACATCGATCACTTTCTCGCCACCTGTGAAGAAAAGGATGACTTAAACCCATCGCAGATAAAATGAGCCCATTCGGATGTTTCAGAGAAATTTAAACTTTCCCCAGCCTCTTTCAAAGCATTTCTGCACAGCAGCTCTGCTGCTGTTGGTGTCCTTTAGGAACAGAGACGGACAGGTGTAAAGCAACTCTTTGTGAGGTCGAACTAACTGCTGTAATCAGCTAAGGACAGAACTGTAAAAATCAATCCTTTCTTTTCTGTGACCATCCGAAAGCAAAGAGAGCAGTGCAGAACAACTTCCATCTAAGCTATAGTAAGTTTTAAAAACTTTAGTCAAGTTTTTTAAACTACTTGGCTTGGAAAGATTAGCACAGAGCAGGCTGTCAAGGCAGATCCATTCCTTACTGCTCCTACGAAAGATCAATACAGCAGTACCTGACTATTTAAGGCAAGGTTCAGTGAGAAGAGTTCACCCATCATAATAAACGGATGAGTTTGAACAAGGCTAAGTGTTGGGTTCTGCATTTTGGATATAACAACCCCAGGCAGAACTCTAGGCTGGGAATGGAGTTCATAGAGAGTACTCAGGTAGAAAAAGACTTGGGGGTACTGGTGGACAGTAAACTTAGCATGAGTCAGCAGTGTGCCCAGGCGGCCAAGAGGGCTAACGGCATCCTGGCCTGTGTCAGGAATGGTGTG
Source organism: Upupa epops (assembly GCA_013397515.1). Lineage (NCBI taxonomy): Eukaryota > Metazoa > Chordata > Aves > Bucerotiformes > Upupidae > Upupa > Upupa epops. The sequence continues at coordinate 107,909 of VZRI01006067.1, forward strand.
GCCAGCAGGGAGAGGGAGGTCATCCTCCCCCTGTATTCAGCACTGGTTAGACTGCACCTGGAGTACTGTGTTTAGTTCTGGGCCCCTCAGTTTAGGAAGGATGGCGAGGGGCTGGAACGAGTCCAGAGAGGGCAACTAGAATGGTAAAGGGGCTGGAAGTTCAGCCCTGCGAGGAGAGGCTGATGGAGCTGGGTCTGAGGAGGCTCAGGGGTGACCTTATCGCTGTCTAAAACTACCTAAAAGGTGGTTGGAGTCAGGCAGGGGTCGGTCTTTTCTCCCTGGACACTGGAGACAGGACAAGGGGTTGATTCTATGATTCTAATTACATTTTAAAGCAGAACACATTAACCACCATCATCACGATAGCAGCATTCCATAGACTACACTTCTCCTATACTCTGATGCCGTTATAAAATGTCAAAGAAAGAAAAGCTACTCACAGCACACATCCTCCCATTAGGTTATCACAAGAACACAGATAAGACCACACACAGACTTCTCAGCTGCAATGTATGTTTGAGAAAATACCCTGCTGCACTTGGCTCAGTCTCTATTGCACTCTTACTTTAGGAGTCTGAAACAATTACAGACTGTCAAGAGGGCTGATAATAAAGAAATGGTCCTTGGAAAGCTCTAGCTCTCCTGCCAAAGGAACCAGGGCAGGCAGATGTCCAGGAAGAAAGGTTTAATTGAGAAATGCAAATATACTGAGCCCAAAACATGACGTTTTGCAAGATCCTAACCGATGATTAAAGCTTATTGATCGTAAGAGTGAGTCATTCGATTCACGCAATGAGAACATCTCAGAAGTCACTAGAATTTATTGGTTTATAATAGGTAGCAGAAATTAAAAATCAGCATTCCATTTGCAGCAGCCTAGGCCAGAATTCATGTCTGAGAGTTCCAAAGGCCGCGCTCCTATCATAAAACACAACACAAAACCAAACCAAACAAGATAAACCCCAAAACCTTCAGCTTTAGTTTTACTTTCTTCAGTTTGCAATATATTGTTAGCATCCTGGAAGCTGCTATAACCATGCAAATTTTTATTGTAAGGTACACAGTGAGTATTTTCTAAGGACTGCAGAGTGACTCTTACCCACGTAGCGTTCCACATCTAAAACAGAGAAAGTTGGTGGAGGAAGTCTGAGCCCCAGACCGTCTAACTTAGGAACCATGATGGGAACGTCGAACCCATGTTTCTCCAGGTATCTTTGTGTCAGCTGGCTTCCATGCATTTTCAAAATGACTTCATCAGCACTAGGAGAAAGAAAAACCAGAGGTTTAGCAGCAAACCATCCTGCAAGCACTGCTGAAAAAAATGTGTCACAGTTAAGGGGAGAACAGACATTCAGCTACGTTTGAATCTAAAGGAAGTCAACCCAGTACTATTTCATTAAGCATTTTAATTAAAGACAAAGAAAACAACCCAAACCATCACGGAAGCATTTACTACCACGCATGATCTGGGAACTAATACTCTTCATACAGAACTGAACACAGTACTTTAAGAGTAGAAGGGAAAAGAATCCTCTAGAGAAAGCTTTCAAGTCTGTTTTATTTAGAGAGTTTGTTGTCTTTAACAACTGTTGTTATGGTTTGGTGAGGCAGCTTGGTATGAAAATACAACCAGCTGTCTCCACTTTCATCTAAGAATGGACAGACTACCGGTTCGTATCAATGTCATGGGTTTTGTAATGAAACTGAGGGCTACTCCTGACCTAAAGGTGTAGAAAAGGCAATATTCAAGCACAAGAAAAGAGAACCAGAACACAATCACTCACTACTGTCCCCACTCCCCCTAAATCAAGACCAATGCACAGACCATCATCGTGCACAGTCCCAACAGACAACACACCCCAATGCAAAGCTGACCAGGGGAAATGACTGTACGACAAGTCGGATGTGCCCATCTCAAAGAGGGATGAGGTGGAGTATTCTGAAGGGGGAGAAAGTAATCCTCGAACTCCATTTCCTGAGGCAGAGAAATGTTAGTCACCTCCCCTAAGACACACTCAACTAAAAGTGTTTCTGGTATTTTCACTGCAACACGTACCTGGGGAAGGAGCGAGCCCGCAGCTGTTTAACGAAGGTCCGTGTTCCAGCCTGTACCGGTTTGGAACCATCATCCAACTCTGTGTAGTCATGTCTATGCCAGTTCCTCCTCTTCTTCACTGCAGATTGCAGAAGGATTGGAATTTGAATTGGTTAAATCAGATGGCTCAAATCAGTATTCACCCCATCAGAGAGCCACACATGCCTCATGATGCTATGATTACCAAAACTTAATGCTTACACAGGTGAGGTTCTACCCATCTGCAATACATGGCTTCTTCAGGACACCAAACCCTCTGCTGCAGCTCCTTCTGTGCCAGAACCTCAGTGCTCATGCAACACAAATTAAGACAGCGTATCCACTGCAGCACAAGAGCAGCAGCCCGAAAGCTGCCCAAATCTAACAAACCAGCAATACAACTGGAAACAGAACATCCAGGCTTTACTTTTTCAACACTCATGCGTTTCATATGTGTAAACATAGGATTGACAGGACCTAATCCCATTGTGCTACAGGATTATAGAATCACTAGGGAAGGGACCTTGAAAGACCATCCAGTCCAATCCCCCTGCCACAGCAGGATCACCCAGACCAAGTCACACAGGAACACAGCCAGGCAGGTCTGGAACGTCTCCAGAGAAGGAGACTCAATCCCCCTGGGCAGCCTGGTCCAGTGCTCTGGGACCCTCCCTGGGAAGAAGGTCCTGCTGATATTGATAGGGAACCTCCTCTGTTCCAGCTGGCACCCAGTGCCCCTTGTCCTATCACCAGATGACCTTGAGAAGAGCCTGGTTCCATCCTCATGACACCCATCCCTCACAAATATAGAGGCATCAATGAGGTCTCCCCTCAGCCTCCTCTTCTCCAAGCTCAAGAGCCCCAGCTTCCTCAGCCTTTCCTCATCAGGGAGCTGCTCTACTTTCTTCATCATCTTCATTGGTCTATGCAGACACCCTCCAGCTCTGTGTCCTTCTGGAACTGAGGGGTCCAGATCTGGACAGATGCAGTCTCACTAGTGCAGAGTAGAGGGGAAGAAGTACCTCTCCCAATTTGCTAACCACTCCCCTTCTGATCCCCCCAGGATTCTGTTGGCCCTCTTGGCCACAAGAGCACATTGCTGGCTCAGAGTCACCCTGCTGTCTACTATGACACCCAGATCCCTTCCTCCTACACTACTCTCCATCAGGTCAGTCCTCTCCTGGTTCCTGGAGTTGTTCTTGCCCAGATGCAAGATTCTACACTGACTCTTGCTGTACCTCATTAAATTTCTCTCTGTCTCACCATATGAGCACACCCATAATCCAGGCTGGTAATATTCCTACTATTTATTACCATATGCTGTTGGAAACCAAACCTACTTTCTTCTATCCACAGCTTCTGTCTTGGAAATGTTTCTGAAGCCAACTGTTTTGGGAAGGGGTGATCTTTACTATATAAGCACAATATATATAATGCACGCACAGCATCCCAAAACCATCAACTTCTGAATGGTTTGAAGCTTTGATCCACTGGTAGGGAATATTAACAAAGAACAAAGGATAAATTAATGTTCTATTACAATTCCGAAATCTTAAATAGCTTGGCAGCAATTAAATTGCATTTTAATAGTTGTCTATAATTTAAGGGCTGAGGAAAATTTGAATTAGATATTCTCATCAAAATTACTGTGTTGATCTACCCATGGCAAACGGTAGATACACAACTGAGAAACCCCCCAACTGCTTTCATAGAATTCACAGGAGAGTTTGCGTTGGAAACCTTTAATAATCACCTAGCCCAAACCCACTGCCACGGGCAGGGACATCTACTACCTCCTGCTCATGGCAGGAGGGTTGGGACTAGATGAACTTGAAGGTCCCTCCCAACCTGAACCATTCTAGGAATCTATGATTCAGTTGTTAGAGGCTGTAGGGCAAATGGTTGGACTTGATGATCTTGAAGGTCTTTTCCAACCATGATGATTCTATTCTACGCTCTCTGAAGTCCCTTCCAACCTAACCCATTCTATGATTCCATGACTGACCACACTACAAAATACATAAAGGGCACAGAAGTTCTTAAGTCGCATTTAAGCTACTCCTGAAAAGCCAAACTCTGCTCCACAGCACCAGGTAGCTGCTGCTGGACGGCTGCCCCGAAAAGATTTACTGAGACAGCATCTACAATTTAATGACTAAGAAAAAGACTGTTTACATCTGCTGAGGAAACACAGGCAGGAGAGAGACAAATCATTCGGTTATACAGGCTGACATCTTATGGTCATCACACAAAAGAGGTAAGTGTTCCTACTGATGAGCTGTTTCCCACAGACGTGAGGAAACGTACCCTTCAGAAGGTATTTAAGGAAACAAGCTGGCATTGATAGCTATTTGCTGACCTAGAAAGCACTGCTGAAGAGCCTGCTTAATGAGCAAACTACCCAAATACAGTCAAATTTCATAAAGAAAGCTTTGAAATCGTAATAAACCTGGCTATCTCTTCAGTCATAAATACTACTACTACATGAAATTAGTGGCTAATCCTAACCTGGCAAGAGTAGCTTGTCAAAAATTCACTGTTGTTGTAACAGCTCACTAAAACCCCAAGATGATACTGCTGCTCAAGAGACTTTACAGCACAGCATCAGCTTTAAATCTTTCTTTACAACGCTTAAAAATCAGAAAGTAATTCTTTGCCTTTGTACTTGGCCACACACACCATCCTTCCACGTGTGAGAGGACAATGAAGAACAAAAACCAGTAACAAGAACCTTCTCTGCTTACGTTTCTTCTCATTCTAGAGCTTTTATAACCCCTGAAGATATTGCAAGCTGCAAGAAAGGTAATTTAACTTAATGGATCCTCAAATCAAATCAAAACCAGTCCAGAACATGTAAGTTGAAACACACAGAAAACATCTCCCACTCTCAATCACCCCAAGTGGAAGGGACTAGTGTTCACTCTTGCTGTTGCTGTAAGCTGAGGCACAACTGTTGTGACAACGCTAAAAATACACGTACTAAAAGTACACTGCACAGTGGCACTGGGGGTAAGAGAAGGAAAGGAGTGTGCTGGAAGCTTTCATGAAGAGTAGGCAGAAAGTTGTCACTAAATGACATCCCTTACATACTCAAAACAACTTGACAACAAGTCAATAACTGTACCAGCCTGAAATAAGGCTACTCCGTGCCTTCTCAGGCTACTAGTACGTTGGCCTCACAGGACACAGAGATTCTTAAAGCGGTTCAGATTGGAAGGGACCTTCAAGATCACCTAGCTCCACTCCCCCTGTCATGAGCAGGGACACCCCCCACTAGACCAGGGTGCTCAAGACCCCGTCCAATCTGGCCTTGAACAATTCCAGGGAGGGGGCAGCCACCACCTCCCTGGGCAACCTGGTCCAGGGTCTCAGCACCCTGCTGGTGAAGAGCTTCCTCCTGACTTTCAGTCTAAACCCCTGCCTCTTCCAGCTGGAAACCATTCCCCCTGCTCCTACCACTCCAAGCCCTTGGAAACAGCCCCTCCCCAGCTTTCCTGCAGCCCCCTGCAGGTAGTGAAAGGCTGCTCTAAGTTCTCTCCACAGTCTCCTCTTCTTCATACCTTTTAGACCCTATCCTAAAAGCAGCCACACACAAGATATCCATCAAACATAAATTAGACCCCTAAGCAAAGCTTTCTCACACTGTTCCTACTCCACAAGACTGTCAGCTGAAGGTTCAGTGGTTTTAAACTTACTTCTACCTGGTAAATTCAGCTTTGAAAAGTCTCTGACTCTTACAGCACCGCTGACCACTATGTGGTCTTCAACAACAACAAAACCACATCAACAAAACCAAAATCACACATTACAGAATCAGATGCCTGTGACTTAGTGGTAGGAGGTTAAAGACACATGGTTCATATAAACATTTTTCAGGTCTGAACACAGAGGCTCAATTCATTGTTGGAAGAAGGACATTCGGTTTTACATCGTTTCCTCCTGAGAAATCATGCAGAAAATAACTCCAGGGAGTCAGACGAGGCAGTATCCTTAGAGGAGGTACAGAAAGGCAAAGACTCCCCCATCATTTCACTGCAGATCTCTACAGCAACTTTATCTACAGATTGAGAGAGCAAAGAAGAGCATCTCTTGCTGCTTCGTTTCACAGACTGTTCTGGCGACTCAGAAAACTGCACGAGGACTTGGGTGAAAACTTGTTTATAAATCACGAATGAAACCCCCACAAAACACAAGCACCAACCACCCAACCAAAACCACAACAAAACACCAGCTCCCAGATTTCACTGGACATCCAGCCAACAGTCATCTAGAAAGGTAAGGCAGCCAACTTGTATGTTTTCTCCAAAATACCTTTCCAGTAGGAGAATTTTTGGGATTAAAATATGGGAACCATAAGCCACCTCTTAGATTTGCTTACACACACACACACCACCACCCCCCAAACTGAAGTTTCTGTATTTTTCATTCTCTCTGTCAAGACCGGATTGTTTTCTACAAGCTCTGAGCACCCAGATTTCTCAAATCTTGAGCGGTGGCTTGTATTTTATTCTACCTGCATCTCCAGAACAAAGAACCTTTCAGGATGGTTGGTCTGGGGTTTAATTGGCTCTGAGTTAGTCATGCAGAGCCAGCACCTTCTAAATAATCAAACTCCTCTTGAATACTCTCCATAAGGTTTTTTTCAGTTGTAAGTAGAGACAAAACACCCAAAACTGTCAAATAAAGTTGGATAACCCATACTTACTTAGAGAAGGTCCATGGAGAATTGCACAGTTGGGACAATGGTACAGGTCAATGTCAACAGCATGGTGCTCCTCTACCCCAACGCAGCTGGAACAGTATTTTAAATGGTAATTAGCACACATGCAGGATTTATTTGCAAGCTAAAAAACAATTCAATCTTAGGTTTTTAACAGAACATGCGTAGTCTACAAAAACATAACGAGATACCACTTCAACCACCCAGAAAGTTCTGAACCTAATTGCAGGAAAGAGTCTATGTAAAATCAATAGTGGAATTTTCCTTGAGCGAGTTGTTATTTCAAGAGAATGCTGAAGTCTGTCTGCTGTCAATTAACAGGAGATACAATGGATTTGTTCTTTTCTTCCTAACTCCCACTCTCCAAGACAAACCAATGAAGAACACTTACCAGAATCTTTACACTGCTAGCATCAGCTATGTAAGTTACATGAGCAACCACACAAATCACTCGGTAGAAGTGCTTTTTGTTTAGAATATCAACAATTATTTCAAAGAGCACTTGAGAGGTGTAATGCACACAGTTTTCCCCAGAGAAAGTGGTATTAAAGACCTTTAAAACAGTCATGACAAAGCATCTACACCACTCCAATCTAAACACAACCATGAACTCAACACGTGCTTGCTCAGAAGGTGAAACAATAGAGGTAAACTAGAAAATATGTGCTTTTGCACAAATGTTCTCAAGAAAAAAATCAGTAATCCCTAGTTGCTGGTAAAATCTGAATCCTGGCAGTTCTTCTCTCAAAAGTTCATCGACATAAAACTGTTGACTTTGGAAGATAGAAGCAAGACTACAACACTGAACATTTAGACCAGCATTAGGTGTTTATAGTCAATGTATTCTAGGAACATTGAGAGAGGTTCTTCTCTCCCTCTACTCTGCACTAGTGAGGCTGCATCTGGAGTGTTGTGTCCAGTTCTGGGCCCCTCAGGTCAAG
>VZRI01006067.1:115764-130627 GCA_013397515.1 Upupa epops
CCCGCCTGGCTGTGTTCCTGTGTGACTTGGTCTGAGTGATCCTGCTGTGGCAGGGGGATTGGACTGGGTGATCTCTCGAGGTCCCTTCTGATCCCTAATGATTCTATGAACATAAGAAATAAACAGTGCTCCATTCAGGTAACCCAACTCTCATCAAATGTGCAATGGCAGCTTAAACACTGCAGCTTTGAAACGATCCAGCTACACGGAGTCTTTTCTGTAGCCCAGTGCCAAAGCTGCTGACACGCTCCAGCAACTGTCAGCACATGCTGCCAAAACAATGCACTAAACAGTCCAGCGGTCAGAGCTCACCAGTGAGCACATCCAAGCTGAAACTGAAGAGCATCTCCCATAGGTAGCTATCAGTGAGAGCTATACCATTCTGAACTCTCTGTAAAAAGATTCAGCTGGTTCTTCTTCTCCATTTGCTCCCTACAGCATGAAATCTAGAAATTCCACAGCTTTTGTATATGTATACTCTATTAAAATCTGAATACAAAACTCAGCTGCCACACTTCATCACAACTCTTGCAATATTTAGTATCTGTTTTAAGCCCACAACTACAGGAATTATTACACGAAAATTCAGCTGACATATAAGCAAAAGGAAGGCAGACGCAGTCTTTTAAAATGCATGTCCCATTTCCTTCTGCTTGTGCTCCCTTTCTTTTTATAGAACAGATGAGTGACTCACAATCCTATGTATTGCAAGAGAACTCCAAATGAGGAGGCTGGGTTTATATTCACTTAAGAATCCCATTATTTTAGCTACATTTCTTAGTTTTCAACAGCTAAATAGATCTATGTTGATCAAGTGTGTCCAATTATTTAATGGATCACAGTGCTCCACCAGAAAACTTTACTTAGTGCTTTTCTTCTCTCTCGGTGCTTTTCTTAACATCCATCATCACTTCTATCAGATTAACTAACAGTAAGAACTCTGCATCAAAGCACAGCACAAATACGTTCCAGTTTTGACAATTTTTTGTCACGTTCTGTTTGAGGATGTTGATTTTATTATCTCACACAGAACATGACAGGCGGCTTGAAAATCAAGCCGAAAACCTGTCAAGAAGCAAACACTCCCTCTGACTTTATTAATGCCGTAACCTTTCACGAAGGCACACGGGGCTTTGCCTACAGAGGCAGCAGGTGACACTGGAATGGTATTAGAATAGCTGGAATAGTCATTCGATAAAGCAAGCAAACCTTTTTGGTCTGCTGTTTATGCTCTAAATTCAGAACTAACTGGAACAGCAAAACACTAACAGGGAGATACTGGAAGTTATTCTAGCAGCAGACTCCTGACCGATGCAAATAGCAAATGACGTGTCAGCACCTGCAAGAACAAGCCTTGCCAAGGATGGCACAGACCACATCAATCACATACAGTGCCATTACAAGTCAGTCTCCCGAGTCCCTTTCTCCAACATACACAGATGAATCCAACAATAACCACTGTGGCTACTGGCAAGCAATCAATTACTGTGGTAAGTGCAACTTCAGACCTCAAGCATCAAAAAGCAAGGTCACCAAGAGGTAGCAGAGAGCCTGGAAAACATTAATATGCTCAAACACACTCACACTCCCAATCCACTGATGTTTTCCTGAATGAAATATTATTATTACGCTTTACTTCACCATCCATTTGGGTTGAAATGTCTTTACTACCTAGTTTCTGAATTGACAAGCTGCAGGAAGGCTGAAAGGCTAATCCTCAGGCACAGTGAAATGTTTACAGCATTACAAAACACAACCAACGATGATTAAAAAGCCAACGGTGGGAGACAGTGCAAAAATACAGCTCTAATTCAGCTCATGAAGGCAGGAGGCCTGAGCGGATCCAGCAGTATTTGAACTGGCTCTAGAAGCAGTCATTAGGTAGAAAAAATTAGTTAAAAGTAATCTCAGCTACATCAGTCTCTGAGGGTCAGGCATTCATAAACTCCCCACGGTGACTAGTATCAAGGCAAAGTCAGCAAGAGGTAACAGAAGGATCAGGGAAGTGCTAGCTTTTTCACGTACAAGAACATGCCATTGTAGAAATTCCTTGCTACTCCAAGTTCAAGGAACCAGCTCTCCAGGATGAGGACTCACTAGAAGGTGAGTGGTTTTTACATAGTCCCAACCTCACACTCTTTTATTAGATTTGTGCTTATGTAAAAGCATCTAAACAACAAAAAGCCATGAAGCTGACTAACACATCTGACAAACACCGATGGGTATCTGCTCTCTGTAAAGGGGAAATAAGGCTTTTTCAACAGGGAAAATAAAACCTTAGGTGAATGCTTGCTGGTGCTGAGGGATGTATGCACAGACCGGCTGGACTCTGTGTTTCCACAAGGAACAACTGCTCAAAGTCTCTTCCCTTTGAGGGGTCGAAGAGAGCAGAGCCCAGCTATGTAAGAACATGCAATTAATCTCTGTATATCTTTGTGTTGGGGTTTTCTTTGTGGGGTGAATGAAATGTGTCTCAGCATTTTAACCAAATCCAGTTAGTTTTGGTTTAAGAGGCTTTTTTGAAGCCTCCTTATTGTGTTTTTTTACTCCAGCTCACTAGCACATTAATAGATTCATTTCATCTTGCACTTGATCAGTTCACCCAAGGATATAAATAGCAAGGCAGGCAACAGTTGAGAACAAACCTTGACAGGACCACATATACATGTCTTTTAATATCTCCAGGGGTGGTGACTACCACTGCACTGGGCAGCCTGTTCTAACGTCTAACACTCCAACATTCTTCCTAACATAGGAATACATTCCTCCTTGTGTCCAACCTGAACCTTCACTGGTGCACCCTGAGGCCATTTCCTCTATTGCTTTCCACCAAGCAGAAGAGGTTGACCCCCTCTTTGCTCCAGCCTCTTTTTTGTAGAGAGATACAAGATCTTCTCTATCAAACTCCTTTTCTCCAGACTAAACAAACCCACCAGCTCCCTCAGCTGCTCCTTAGAGGAGCTCTAGACCCTTCGCCAGCTTCACTGCCTTTCCCTGGAAATGCTCTAGCACTTCAATATCCTTCCTGTGGTGAGGAGCCTGGCACGGAACACAGTGTTTAAGATGTGGCCTCAACAGTACCAAGTACAGAAGAATTATATCCTCCCTACTCCAACACTATTTCTACTACAAGCCAGGATGCTACTGGCCTTCTTGGCCACCTGAGCATACTGCTTGCTCATATTCACATAGCTGTCAACTAACACCCCCCAGATCCTTCTCCGATGGCCAATTTTCCAACCATACAACTGCAAGTCTATAGCATTGCATAGGGTTGTCACAACCTACGTGCAGGACCTGGTACTTGGCCTTGAAGAACCTCATACAATTAGCTTTGGGCCATCAGTCCAGCCTGTCTGAATCCTTCTGCAGAGCCTCCCTACCCTCCAGCAGATCATGCAACTTGGTGTCACCAGCAAACTTAATGAGGGTAATATGCATTTTCTTTAGGAACAGGACAAAGCCACAGTCTTAACAATACAGTTGACAGACTACAGACAATCCCATAGCACAAAAATAGCTGCAGAAAGGAAGTTTATTTGAAGGAGAGTCTAAAACTTACAATAAATGTAGTAAATTGTTAAAAGCTGAACCTCAAGTGCCAGCTAGATCATTTGTACCTCCCCTCCACCATCTTCAGAATATCTGCTGTTTCATCAACAGAATAAAACTGACTAAAAACCACAAAGCAATGCAGACAAGTGCAGAAACCCAACAGCTCTCTCTTATAGCTCTGCTAGTGCTCTCCTTGAAGAAAACACTTGCAATGGCAATACTTATGCACATTCTTCCAATGAGGAAGTACACATTTGCACACAGAGACATATGCAATTTCTCTCTCAAGTAACAGTGCTTTTTAATTCCTCCAAAGCACAAAGGCTCAAATAAATAAAATCAGTATGCAACATCTTGTCAAAGAATGCTCAACTCCAAAGAAGGGATTGTGAAAAGCAGAAACCCAAGAGAAAAAGTCTGACTGAGGGAACAAAGCTAACAAGTTACATAACAATACAGATTCAGTTACAGGCACAACATCACCTTCTACCTACATTCGTTCATAGAATCCTTAGGGATCGGAAGGGACCTCGAAAGATCATCCAGTTCAATCCCCCTGCCACAGCAGGATCACCCAGACCAAGTGGCACAGGAACATTCAACATAATCCCAACAGCACTGACATAGATCATTTCTACACAGATTCTTCCATTCTGTATTTCACTACGGTCCGAAAGGTATTCTTGAAGTTGAACACACACTTCTTTCCACCATCTGGACCGTAGACACGATCAGTTCAATGTCTTGAAATAGGCAGCATTAAGTTAGGGTAGAAAGGGCCATTACTCTTTCTGAAATACTCGGACAACTGAAGATTGGATATGATCAACATAACCTTACTTCTAACCAACTACGTTAACAAATAGATCGTCTGAAGAGCTCATTTTCTATACAATTTCATGTTGTAAGTTCAAGCAAAAAAGTAAAACGTCCTAACTGAAGTCAAAAGCAGAGAACACTCAGGTTATCCAAAAACGCACCCTGAAGTCAACCAACCTGTTCACCGTCAGGAAGAGACGCACAGTCCAGCCTAACGCGTCACAGCATCAACGATCACGGATTACGTGTAGCAGTTTTATGATAAGTGCTTCTGCTAACAACAATTTCCTGACAAGGCCAGTACCACCAAAGTACTTCTGACATCCTCCTGTTCAGAATCCTCTATTAAGCATGTACCACAGTTCTTCCTGCTTCCTATTCCAGCTAAGATTTCTACTTAATCATCCCAATCAGACTCGTTGCTCCGAGCTGCTTACTTACTTACTTACTTGCTTCCTTACTTACAATCACTTCTGCCCCTGTCCTTTTAAAAGTAGTGTTTTACAGAAATAAAAAGACTAAGAAGCCCAGATATTTTTGTGTAGTTTTTAGCAAAAATAAGCTGCCTCAAGATGAGAAAAATAGTATTTAAGAAAACTATAGTGAGAGCAGAAATAAAATGGATTTTAAAAGCAGCAGTGATAGCTGAAGGCTTTATTTCAGAGCGAAACCAATGAGATAAACCAGGGTGATACCAGCAAGCAAACCAAGACTTAGATTTACAGGAAAGAAACAAAACGGACACTAATCCTACTGGTTAAAAAATGTTTAGAACTTTAAAACCAGTATCAGTGGAACCCTTTACATGTGAAGCAAAGCACTCTGCTCAGGAATCGAAAAAGATAGCAGGAGAGATTCCCATCTTTCTCTGTTCAGATTCCCAGTGAGGCTAAACAGACACACCAAAGGCAAGGAGAAACAACAGCCCACTCTTAGTTCCGGCACTATATCTTAGCAGAGCTGCAACTGCTGGAAGCATGTTGAAATAAATGAGAACTATCTTGTCCTTCCAACAGCTGATGCAGGAAAAACAATGAACACTGCAGCCCCAATTAATCTGCCCAGAGTCAACCTGAATTCTAATTCTGGATGTAATGTGGAGTCCGTAAGACTTTGTTTCCCTGTGAGGTTGTACGGGCCTTATACACACAAGAACACACGTAGCAGTTGTTTGGCTCAAAGGAGGAAGGTATTAGAAGCAAAAGAAGACAGAAATTAACCCCGTCCCTATGCACTGATGACAAAGGTTTTCTGGGGTTTTAAGAAACTTTTTGCATTATATATTTTTATCTCCTCCTCCAGACTCCAAGCCAACAAGTTCGGGTTAGGGTTGGGTTATCTCTTGTTAAGATCCTGCAGATCCTAGTTTTGAAAGCTCCTGACATGTAACTGCATCAGATTTACTTAATTTGCCTTACTTCAATTTCCAGCCACTGTTAACTGTTGTCATTAAATGTACAAATGAGAAAAGCAGAAGAAAAACAAGTCCAGCATTACAACAAAGCAAACCAAATAACTTTAATACCTTCAAACCATGGTGGTTTTGAAGACAGAACAGGCACACTGGCTCAATTCTATGAAAAGGAAAAAAAATCCAACCAAACCAACAAAAAAAAAACCCCAAATCACAACATTGTCAACACATTTAAAGCAGCTGCCACAGCTATCCTCAGAGACATCTTAACTGCCTCTATGTGGCTGTGTTCTACCCAAGAACAAACTACTACACAAAACTGACACCCCTATTTCACCAGCTGGCTAAGCCCTACTACAAAGATAACAACAGAATGGAAAAGGGAAGTCAGTATCTAAGTTAATTAAACTTCCACTCGTTGGCCCAGTCTCTGGAGGTGTTTAAGGCTGGGCTGGATGAGGCTCTGGCCAGGCTGCTCTAGGGTGGGGTGTCCCTGCCCATGGCAGGGGGGTTGGAACTGGATGATCCTGTGGTCCCTTCCAACCCTGACTGATTCTGTGATTCTATCACTTCTTCCCAGTGAGGGTGACAGGATGCTGGAGGGGGCTGCCCAGGGGGTTGTGGAGTCTCCTTCTTGGGAGAAGTTCCAAACCCCCTTGGACTTGGTCTGGGTGATCCTGCTGTGGCAGAGAGATTGGATTAGATGATCTTTCAACGTCCCTCTTGATCCATAGTGATTCTATGACTCTAATTGTGACAACTCTAAGAGAGCAATGTTGTTCACCCCTTTTCCAGAATGAAGGTATCAACAAAATTAAGTTTATTAAAAAATATATATATAGTTTACGTACGTTGACTTGCCTCAACTTTTACATTCTTAGTTTTTATTCCTAATCTTCCTCAGCACCAACTGAGGTGCTGAGGTAACAACTGGTAGCAACCAGTACTGTCGTTACTCTAGCTATCTTAATGCAACACTGCATCCCAAGTCCTTCAACCACAATCAACACGAATTTCAGTTCAGTGTCATTTCCTACCAGCTATCCAGGGCCTTTCTGTACAGAGCAGACATACTAGTTGCTTACTTTCTCAGACAAAGGGCATTGGAAGAAGAGAAAAGAGAAGAGAAATCACAAACACAGCAGCCTATGAAGAGAAACTGAGGTCCAACCCAAATGACACACACATCTGAGGAAGCAATGACATGATACAGCTTGCACTGACCTAACACCTTGAAATCACTGTAAGAGGCAGGTTACTCATTTCCGTCCAAGCAAGTACTCACTCCCATTCCCACTTCCTGGCAATGGCCCTGGCACCTGCCTGGTTACAAGACAACCAGTTTCACTAGCTCGTCTGGCAGAAACTAACCCAGCTAGTTTTTCTGCTTGTTTACCAAGCTTGCTTACAGCACAGTCAGACAGCTACCAGAGCCAGCCCATGACAGGGAGTGGAGTACATAACGTGTAGAAAGGAATACGAGAAACAGGATTGCCCTTTTTGGCAATGGAACTCACTAAACCACGTCAGGCCTAGTGTTGAACTGCATTATTCAGTAACATGCAGAACTGATGTTACCCTGATCTAACAGAGATGTTTTCAAGAGCTTAGCCTGCAAGGAACACTCCTCTCTGATTCTAGAACTCCTGCACAACATCAACAAAGACACATACACTGGCATGAGGTGCTCTAAGTGAACCACAGTGTTTTAGGTAGCACAGCATTTAAGATGGTCTTGGATGGATAACTAACTGCCTTTAGTTATCCCAATCCTTCTCTGATTAAGTATTTAGTTGTAGCAGCTCCCTGAGACCAGTTACATGTAGGCTCCAGCTACAGGGGTAGCTGAGGCACATGCCAGGTAGATGTACAACTTTTTGCCACTGCTAATACCTTACTTGCCTAAAAAAGACTCATTCCAGTAATTACAGCAGTGACTGTAACAGATGAGAAAAACAAATAGCCCAAACAATTTGAAACACTACTACATTCCAACACCACATCAATTGTGGCTTTCTGTAAAGCAGGGCAAGACCAGAAGGACCTCCTAGTTTGAAAGAAATGTCACAACCACTCTGGTTTTTTAAGGTATCTACCTGCTCTTAACAAATAAACAACATTTTATGCCAGCTTTTAGGGGAAAAAAAGACTTAATGTTTGGTTTTTAGAGACCAAGCAGAAAAAACTCTCATCATTTTCGCATAATCACGGCAGTTTCTGAATCCCAGAGTTGTCTACAAAAAAAACATGTACTGTCATATTGTTACTGTTAGATACTGGGCCAACCACATCCTCCACAGGATATGTGCACTGTACATTAAAACCCAATTTTAATTAATTTGGGAATTTGTTGGTATGTCTTCAGCAGTTCCATTTCCTTCTCAATAGCTAAAAGTGTTGACTGTTGCTCATCACGAAGGGTGCGGACTGCAGCCTCCTACAGAGACAGCACTAGCTGGTTATTCCAGTTGCCTAATAAAGCTGAGCAAGTTGTTTAGAAAGATCAGGTTGCCTAATAAAGACAAGCTGTTAAAAAAGATCATGAAGCATGACAAGTACTATCAGTACTGTGTTATTTTATGCAATGCAGTCTGTAAAGCTTTCGACATCCTGAGTAATACTGTCAGCAGACACCATCAGATCTGTCTTGTTCTCAAGCACAGCGATAAAAAGAGGTTTGGAGGTGAACAGTAACAAACCCACAACAGCTTCCTCGCCTGAAGGGACTGATTAAGAAGCTAGTGATTGTTTTTAAAGTGTGTCCCTTCACTGGACAATTCTGTTAGTCAGGCATGATTTTAAAATATGACTTTCTGCTAACAACATTTGAACCAATAACCTGTTTCCCATGCACCAGTAACCAGTACCAGCACAACCTTGGGACTCCCCTATTTCTGGGTTATTATATGACTGATTTTGCTAGTTACAGGCTGCAGCAACAGCAAACAGGGCTTCAGCCTGCTTTACACACCTTCAAATTGTCTCCTTATCCCAAATAACAGTTTAATCATCTAACTGGTTTAAAAATTCCTAAACCAGACTGGCTTTAAAGACTTCCTGGAGTCTCACTGTAAGAATACTCACAATAGTGTTCAAACTCTCTGCGGCTGTACCTGGAATGAACCTTTTATTGCTTTCAATACCCAACTCTTTAAATAATTCTCCTTTCAGGAACTATAAATAATCAAACTCCTATTTATACATCCCTGCTCTCAACCGTGTATTTCCTCCTCCAGTCTACAATACTTTTCAGTCATCGCTAAGAACTTTTCAGTAAGCAGAAACATTTCTACATCTTCTAACCACGCTATAAAATAATACAGTAGGCTCCTACATATTAGAAATACCTTACTTTCATAAGGCAAATAGACTTGCAGTCAATAGCAAGTAGAGACAGATGCTTTGTTTTTGAAGAAATCTGAGAGCAAACTGGCTCATCATCTCTAGCTCACCACCCTCATTTCAAACACAGATGGAGCAGCTGATTACATTAACTTCTATTTAAGCTATGATACAAGCAAACTGTTTCAGATACACAGATAATGAGTTTAAATATCAGATGTTACACTGGCTGGCTGGCAGAGCAGTAAGTAGAACAAGCTCCTTCAATCAACTAGATGATGTCCATAATATAAAGATCTTTACTGGATTCTCAGCTGTTTATAGAGGTCCAGAGGGTCATACTGACAGGGACTGCATGGATGCAGTTTCAAACATAACACAAAGTTACTTTTACACACTACTCCAACAACAGAAATCTAACTGTTCAATTCTCTTCAGATGGAATTAATAAAGTACAGCAATTTTTATACCACATGGAAACTTCCAAGTAGGGCAGAACAAAGCTAAACAGCATTTGGGGGTTGAGTTATGTCAGCAGTATAATTTCATTTGATCTGCATCAACTATTTTTATTCTGGATATAATCTGGCACACTGATTTGAGATTAAAACACTAAAAAGCTCAGATCCAGGTCCCTGAACCTGGTTTTGCTCTATCATAAGCTATCCAGAGCCATCTAAATTATCTGCAGAAGCACAAATCCGTATCTGTGACTCTAGAGTTCACATGCAAACACTTTCAGAGGTTATCTGTACTCCACAGTCTGTGCTATTCCAGTCCACTGCTTTTAGACTAGAGAAAAAATGTTATCCATGTATCACTCCAGTGCACTTACATAGTGCTTTTACAGTGCTGCCTTCTTCACAGAGGGCAAAACATCAGTAACACCTGACCAAAGATATGCAACGATAAAGCAAAGCGTTCAGCAGGAAGCAAAGGACCTACAACAAAAGATCACTTGGAAACGAGCACAGACACTCACTCTGGCTGTAGAAATTACAGGAGACACTGTGTGAAAACCCCCCCAAAATTAATTCTTTGGGAGAAAATTTCTGATTCAAACATTTTTAATTGTTTCCCTGAGAGAAGACAGGAAGTCTGCCAAAGAGCAATGCATCCAAGGATTTTATTTTGGGTGTCAATACTACAAGAAGTAATTACATGAAAATGTTTACATATAAGCTAAGCAAATTACATCTCTGCAATTCAAGAGTGAGAGTACACATTATTACAGGTCTGAGGCTTTGCCTGCAAGGTTAGTCTGAAGCACTGCATGCTGGAGGCCAACTGGCTGGAATGCAGCTCTGCAAGAGTAGGATCTTGTAGTCCTAATGGACAAGGTCATCATCAGCCAGCCATGCAAACTCCCAGCAAAGGTGGACAACAGCCTCCTGGGCTGTGTTAGCAAAAGCATCACCAAAAGGTCAGCACCGATGAGACCATGTCTAGAATGCCAGGTCCACTTGTGGTTCCACCAGAAGAGGTGGCACTGCTTGAGCAGGGCAGGGGTAGACTAGATGATCTTCAGAGATCTCTTCCAAACTCAGGAGTTCTGTGATCCTGTGAAAGTTATTTGTTACAACAAAAGTTTCTGGATTAATTTTTATCACTAGAGTGTTCTAAATCTAGTTTAAACCAGAGGACTTTTGTTCCACATCAACTAAGTGCATCAGTTAAAGTAACAAGATGCAGCCTTGGAACAAACAGTTGCAAAGAACATCTACTTCCAAATCCAAAGTAGAGAAGAATGAGGTAGAAATTGCAAGAACAAGAAAGGAAGAAAGATGTATCTGTATCAGCATGTCAGGGTAATATCCAAATAAGGATGCTGGCCCATAAAGCCTAACTAAACCCAGAAAGATGAGTAACCACAGAGGTACCTACAGTCACCAAGCACCTTACCACTTGATCTGAAATTTCCAAAAGCAACATCTATTTTGCTGCCCCTGTGCACCCAGCCAGCATGAGCTATGTTCCCTGGCACCCACGGCAGAAAGCAATACAGCTGCCATACTTGCAAAGTACTGGACACTGTGAGTGCCAGTTCATTTGTCCTTTTCAAAGTGAGATGGCAGCAGTGTTCATCCAGGTTGTGGGAGTTCCAAGTCCACACAACTCGAGGAAATGCTCACCTCCAGGTAACCTACACCTTTACCTAAGAAGCTCCGAATCACAGTAATGATGAGGCTCTTCCCCTTATGGCCTCTTCCTCTAGAGAAAGTCCAAGAATTATGAGGCAAGAACAAAACATAACATGACCCAAACGTAATCTTCTGGTTAGGGCACCGAGACATGGATCTGCTTCTGATGTTAGTTAATAAATACACACAGCGAGCACGCACTCCAGCACAACCTTTTGCAGATCTGAAGACTCCAATACTTTTTCTTAGTCTTGTGCTTTAACAGTGCTTCCTACAGGAACTGTGATCCCCTGGCTATGAAGACACTTGTTTTTCTTTAAAAAAAAAGACAGAACTGTCCATTTCTCTGAATAAAAGTGGTGAAGGCTTCAGAACGCACCTCAAACCAACATACTTCCAAACACATAACAACGGTTGTTGTGTTTGTTTTGAAAACAATGGTAATGTTTTGCTAATAACATAACCTGAAAGAACCAAAAGGCTTTTCTTTAATCATTAGCAAAAAGCACTTCACATGAGACCAATTCTTTACCAAAAGTGTTTCCTAGATAACGATTTAGAGGTCAATGATCTCTAAAGAGCCTTTAATGAGTTCACTAATTCACTGAATGTGAAGTATTAATCCATTGGCTTGCAATTCAATTACAGAAGAAAAGTTTATTTATCAGTTTGTATTACACAGAACCAGCTATGAAACTACGTAAAAGCAAAACGACTCCATCATTTGTGCATCAACTTAAATGCATCGAGCCACCTTTCTTTAAAAAGCCAGGTTTTACTTACAGTAATTCAAACTCTAGCTACAGAAGACAACCCAAAACTGCCTCTTTAGAAAATACAAGTATTAAGACTGTACTTGATGTAGCTGACTCAGCTTAGATTCCATTCAGAGTGAGATCCAGAAAGCTACCGTTGAAACGTAATGTTCATCCTATTTTCTGTGCACCATAAAATAGTTCCCAGCAAGTCAAAAACTCACTCGTGCATCTGCATCAGCAACTGCAAACCTACTGGCTGCACTAGAGCTTGGATCTTCCACACTTCAGAGCAGGTTTGTTAACACTGAGGCTTTCTTCACTTACAAATTAACACTCAAATTTAAAAACCTTGCAGTACAACTTCATATTCTCCAAGAACTCTTTTTGTGCTGATATCCATTTCCTTCTGAATTCTCTTCACTTTCCTGTTCTCTCTCCATCCAACTTTTCACCTGGAAAATTAGGACTGTCCCTTTTTCACTATGCTGCTTATTTCCTTTGTAGATACCCCAAGGGAACTGAAAAATTGCATCTCAGTTCAGGTTTTTCAGACACCTGAAAGCCCAAAGTTCTATTCAGTTACTCTGAGTCTCACACACACTTTGGAAAAGGAAGTACCTGCTTTACTCCAGACCTTTTAGTGTACAGTGTTGTTTCCAACAACCATTTGGAGATTTACAGCTGTTGTCCAGCTCTTGTCTGCTGCTGTGTTCAGTCTGGGATTTCACCAGTGACTGCCCACAGCATCAGTGCTGACAGCGACGTAATTGCCAGCAGAGGAGTTTGGTTTGGTATCGGTTGTGTGGATGCTTCATATTGTCCTTGTATTCATCATAGGTGTATTTTTCCAATCCTGAGTCTCTCTCTCTCTCTTATTCCCTTTATCTTTCCCTTTTGGGGATAGAGAGGGGCTAACAGAGAGAGTCTGTCATTCATCTCACGGCTGGCTCAACCTCAACCTATGACACTAGCCAGTAAAGTTATTTCAACATTTAAATAAGGGCCAAGAAATAGAACACACAGTACATTCTCACGGGTGATGGTAGCCAAGACACGAATTCCAAATAACACAGCCACGTTAGAATTTACACGTACTGGTAAACACAAAACCCAAGAGATACCACTTGTAGAAGTACTTGAGTTACATCTTTGCTTCATAAAATCCTGATCTGCTCAAATTATACTACTGACTCTAGTTCCTACCTAAATCCTTCTTATTGCAGCTTCACAACACTTCAAGCACAAGCCAGCTGCCCATAAGGAAGTATAATCTACAGCGAAGGTTTGGTTTCACTCAGTTGGGATGCTAGTCCTATCACTCAACAATACAGCTGCTCCGTTTGTTGTTCACACAATAGGAACAGCACTCTAAACTACTTCTATATTCATCACATCAGAGCAGCACATTTTACTGAATCACTGCGAGATCTGAAGTGAAGCCCCCAGAGATTCACCAATTCACACAGGAGCCGACAGCAAGTTACTGCTCATCTTAGCATGACACTGATGTGTCCTCTGGGCAGATACATGCTGTAGCCAGAACTTGAGATTTAAGACCCTAAATGTGTAGGCCATTTCTGTTAACATGCTTTTGGTCCTACTTTACATAAGCAATAGAATACAGACATAATACCTAGGAGACCTTGACAGCATCTAAGCTTGAGGCTGTGGTATGTCAAAACAGCACAGCATCATGAACTAAAAAGGGAAAACACTATCCTGAGAGGCAGACTGGCAACAGCAGCCTGGGCACGATGTCACATCAGCGTGGCTATCTGACTTTGGATATCGTTCCTAGACTGTTCCGTACAGCACTTTCGGGGCTCACAGGTCTGCCCATCAGTGGCCCTGAAAGTCATACGTGAAGTTGCAGTGCCCCATTTCACTTCCAGCTGTTCCTGACACTCAGTTCTGCACATCCAAAGCACAGTGTAATCCTTTAGTGAAAAAACACCCATTTTTCTTGTACTACCTGTTTGTATTTTTGTTCAAAATCTCTGTACTTGAACACGCCAACCAGGACTTTTACAAGTTCTGTTAGGCAGACGCAGCTACGTGTTTGGCTGCTCTTCATTTAGCTGATTTAGCCTTTGCTTATTTGCTCTCAAACATCAATATCTTGAAAGAAAACTTGTCAGTCTCCTCAAAATGTACTACCTGATAAGTGGCGAGAATGACAGATCATGTCAATCCTATATCCTCAATATCAAAGACTTTGCTTCTCAGAAAGTCACCTTTCCTTGCACTCGCTGTCACGAGCAGAGCTTTAAAAGCCTTTGAGTGAATAAAGCGTTCTAATGTGAGTGGAACAAACACAATTACATTTATGAAATGAATTTCCCAGGCTAGTGGCAATGTCAGCTGACAGTTTCAAATTAAAATAAATAGACTTTGCACCACAATATATTAAAAATTTAGAACAGTCGCGCTCGCTCTAGTTGGCTTGTAAGAGAGAAGGATGTGGGAGGGGTTTATGAAAAAAGCTGTCTTGCTTTTGTGGCAAATATCAGCATTCACGCCTGCCTAAGCAACAATGAACTCAATATGCTCAAAAAGAAAGCCCAGCTTCGAGTGTACTTTAGTTAATGCTGGAGTAATGGAGAAAACAGTATTAAATATTAATTCCACTCAGGAGCAGAACTGACCTAAGGAGATGTAACCAGCCACATAAATCCGCATTACCAGCACGCGGCAGAGATCTCGAGACTATTCATACTCCGTAGATTGTGAGTTCATCAGCTAATGTTACAATGCTTTCATAGAATCCTTAGGGATTGGAAGGGAACTCAAAAGATCATCCAGTCCAATCCCCCTGCCACAGCAGGATCACCTAG